>JARVZY010002881.1:0-62151 GCA_030686995.1 Artemisia argyi
CAGTCTTAGGCAACCTCCATTATTTCCGGAAAAGATATCTAAAGTAGGTAATCATCTTGGAGAAAATGGTGAAAGTAAATTAATTGAAATCAAAGAAAACAAAATACGATGATATTCTGTTTAAAATAGAGATCGCCATAAAATGTCATGAAAGTAGTTGAAACAAGGAGTTATAATTATAATATTAAGAATAAATTGGAAAATTCATAAATTGCTTAAATATATTTCACAGTTCACAAAACCATTCATATGCTTTTACAATTCCTAGTACTGGACAAACAAAATTTCTTTTAACAGATCTGACATCTTTTTCTTTAAGTGTGGTGCCCAAATAAATTTGGCCAATGACGCAGGCTGACCCTACTCAGCTATGTCAAAAGGCAGGTTAGAGTGAGGTACCTTATAACCCAATGCCACTCCAATGAAAAGAGGTCTCAGAAACTAGCACATAAGCAAAAGATCCAACTCTCTAATGGGAACACTATATGTAAAGTTCAGCATAGTAACTACGATTTTAAGACATCTGACATCCATATCATATGTGTTTTTGGGCCATATGGAACAGCTGTAGCGAAAAAAACTAACATTCAACCTAGCTTCCTTTGCAAGCTCTCACAAAATTGCTGCTATAAGTATGATGCAGGGCAGATAAGAGTATACTTGATGTAAGTACCTCGCGTGTAACCATTGTGAAGGTGGCCCCAGAAGAGCTATCTAGCAAATAGTTTTTGACTTCCGTAGACATGTTTACTATCCGCACTGGAAGCCGCCACTTTTCTACCATTTTAGGATAAATCTCTAAACTCTTTAAGTTAGCAAATGGAGAAGGCTGATGCGAAATTATTTCCACAGATGAAAGATACTGCAGAAAAAATTACAACACAATCATAATATTCCAATTATATTTTTACTCCTATAACGACTCGATATGAAAAAGAGCCACACTTGTTTTGCTTAAATCTGTTTTAATGTTTTGGGAATTACAACTCTATAAACATTAGGAACCAATAGCTATATACCTCGAGAATTTCCAAGTTAAGTGTCAGATTTTTTACACTGTGAAGAAGTTGAAACAGACCAACAATATTTTGAGGGTCTTCCCTGTATGGTTCGCTAATAGAGATATCCGCCTTCTCCAAAGAATGGAAATCGTCAGCAGAGAACTTTAAAAAGTTATAGCATTGAAGGAGCAAGTAGGCAAGGTCAGGGGCAGAGATCATAATCCCGGTTGAAGAATTTGTATGTTTTCTAATAATGAGATTCTTGAGTTTAGGTGCAGACACACTGATCAATCTCACGTTCCAACATACCTTGTCTATAGTGAGATTAGATAGTTGGGAATGAAAAATATTGAAATCAATATTATTCGATCTCACCAGTTTGCAGCTACTTAAGGTGAGATTCTTCAAGTTCACACACTTGGAGATAAGCCCACTGAAATTATCAGCAATGTCATTGAGACAGTGTGATTTCATTAAGATGCAATGTGGTTATAGCAGGGACCTCCCACGTTGATGTAAGGGTCACAGAACCTCTCTGATTACCTTTCCAAACGCAATAATCCCCTTTAAAATTAAGATGTTTGAGAGTCTGAGAATTAACGAGCGATAGAGGAAACTCAATAACTCTATCAACCAAGCATGTAATATTGAGTTGTTGGACATTGTGAGAGCATGCATACTCGAGAATTCTTTTAACCGTCACTTGGCTAACCTTTCCACGAAAAGTGAGCTTCACAGAAGACACTTCCCTTTGATTATCGCGGCCAGAGAGAACATGTGTAACAAATTTTGAGAACTTGCGCAAATTAGGAAAATCCTCGCTTGAAAAAGCAAGATACGTCATTGGAGTCCAGATAAACCTCCATCTAGATGACAAAATACTGGTTTTAACAGCATCTAGGGTGTCATTAAACGAGAGAATATTATGAATAAGATCATCAGGCAAGCTGCTTAGTCTATCCACTTGTACAGCCAATCGCTTCTTTTCATTTTCAGAACCCATTATCTCCCGAATCTAGATTAATAAGAGCAATCATTCATCTCAAATCAGTAACGAAAACTGAATTGTAAGCATGTTCAACGATAACTAAGTTTAATGACTTGTCAGGTCACCTTATCATCTGAATCCTATATACTTTTCCTACCAACAAAAACACTTGTAACCGTCATGCAACGCTATTTAACTATAATTAATCACTTCATTTACTTTTCAATGCCTAATAGACAGTAAAGGATGGCAAAGGGGGTGTTTGGTTTACGCTTAAACAAAAGAATAAAAAAATAAAAATACTATTTTAGTGTTCAGATAAGCTCTTTTTTTGTGGCTTATTTGGGAGACCTTAGGGAGGGTGTTTGTTTTAGCTTTTATAAAGGGCTTATGAGTTTATATAGCCAAAATAAGCTAATCAAGTGTTTAGGTACGCTTATAAACCCTAGGCTTATGAGCTAATAAATATACCGGGGGTTTATAAGCCTATTTTCCCACCATTTTATCATACGCTAACCAAAATATGTAGAGTAGTATTTATTGATTATTGAAAGATAATACCTGCTTTTGAATGGATGGTTGGGAAAATCTAATAAGACAAATAGCGGTGGTGGAGGAAGTGTGAATGTTAAGGGCATGTTTGGTAGGGTGAAATAAGCTCAAAGAAATGAAAAAGAATTCATTTCCCTTGTTTGGTAGACATGGAAATAAAAAAGTGGAGATTTGTAATTCTTGAGGAGTTAGTTTACACACAAATTCAAGGAGTTCATTTCCTTTACATTTGGAGTGGAAATCAATTCCTAGGAGGATAATAATAATAATAATAATAATAATAATAATAATAATAATAATAATAATAATAATAATAATAATAATAATAATAATAATAAATAAATAAATAATAATAATAATAATAATAATAATAATAATAATAATAATAAAATAATAATAATAAATAAAATAAAATAATAATAATAATAATAAATAATAAAATAAAATAATAATAATAATAATAATAATAATAATAATAATAATGAAATAATAATAATAAAATAAAATAAAATAATAATAAATAATAAAATAATAATAATAATAATAATAATGAAATAATAATAAAATAGTAAATAATAAAATAATAATAATAAAATTAAATAATAATAATAATATATTAATATAATAATAATAATAAATAATAAATAAGAATAAAATAATAATAATAAAATACTAATAATTATTCAATTTCCCTGGAATTCTCTGTTGTTACCAAACACTGGAATTATTATTCAATTTCCCTGGAATTCATTTCTGTGAATTACATTTCTGAGCTTCATTTCATTTCTCTGAATAATTAAGGTTTTGGCGGAGTGGGGTGGTGATGGATTAATCGCGTAGCCATGGAGTAATATTTAAAGCTTATGGTGAGTGGTGTAAGGGTGTTTGTTGGGTCGGGTCAAGAGCGAATCAGAATCCGATCTTATTTAGAACTCGGGTTAGGGTGAATTCGGATACGGGTCAACTTAAAAATAAGTAAAATATTAAAAAATTGCTAACATCAGTATCTTTTCAGATGCTGGATCCCTTGCAAAGTACCCAAACATTGCAAAGCCTAAAAAGAAATTTGATGCTGCCACGTGTCCCCTCTTTATTTTATTTAAAAAATTTGGATAGGGGCAAAATAGTAAAATTACTCGTTTTTCTTCTTTCACCTCAAATTTCAAACGCACATATCTCTTAAACGACAAACTTTTAGAAAAAAACCGACTTCACCATAATTTTTAAAATTTAATCCTCTTTAATTTGGTATAAATTTTGTTAAAAATTTCAAAACTTTTTTTTTTACATACGAAATGGGTGTTAATTTTCTTGATTTTTTGGGCATTTTCGACCTTATTTTGTACCATCATAAATACCGAATCGTGAAAAATTTAAAACATGAAAGTCGTAGCTTCTTGGCCATTCTTTACCCAGAAATTTGAATCACTCAAATCCAATATGATATGAGTGAGATATCGTATGTTAAAGATGACGTTTTACTCATATTTGTTGCACACAACATGTTTGATGAAATGTTTAGCTTAGATTTTTAGTCTTAAAATCGAGTTAAATTCAGTAATTTTTATACAACAATGCACCTTTAGTCATTTAATTAATGTAAGATTCAAAAAGTTTTTTTTTTTTTTTTTTTTTTTTTAACTGATAAACCTTATTAACTGATTTAATAAGTTCATCAGTTAATAAGTTCATCAGTTAATATAGCTGATGAACTTATTAACTCATGAACCTTATTAATTGATTTAATAAGTTCATCAGTTAATAAGGCTCTTTAACTGATGAACCTTATTAACTGATTTAATAAGTTCATTAGCTAATAAGGTTCATCAGTTAATATAGTTCAACCAGTTAATAAGGCTGATGAACCCTATTAACTGATTTAATAAGTTCATCAGTTAATAAGGTTCATCAGTTAATAAGGCTCTTTAACGTGCGATATGACTTTTTTAAAAATCAGTTAATAGGGTTTATCAGTTAATAAGTTCATCAGTTAATATAGTTCAACCAAAGTAACTGATGAACAAAATATCTTTTTTAAAAATCAGTTAATATGGTTCATCAGTTAAAAAAAATAACAAAAAAACAAGAAAAAACAAAACTTTTTGAATCTTACATTAATAAAATAACTAAAGGTGCATTGTTGTACAAAAATTAGTGCATTTAACTCGATTTTAAGACTAAAAATCTAAGCTAAACATTTCATCAAACACGTTGTGTGCAACAAATATGAGTAAAACGCCATCTTTAACATACGATATCTCACTCATATCATATTGGATTTGAGTGATTCAAATTTCTGGGTAAAGAATGGCCAAGAAGCTACAACTTTCGTGTTTTAAGTTTTGCAAAATTCGGCCTTTAAACTAGACAAAATTAGAGCCGAAAATGTTAAAATTTTCAAGAAAATCATGACCCAATGAATATGTCAAAAAAAAAGTTTCGAAAAAATTTAAAAAAATTTATACCAAATTAAAGAGGATTAAATTTTAAAAATTATGGTGAAATCGGTTTTTTCTAAAAGTTTGTCGTTTGAAAGTTATTTGCATTTGAAATTTAAGGTGGAATTTTAAAAAATGGGTCAAATGACCAAAATGCCCTCTAACCGAAAATATTAAAGAAAAAAGGAAGGGAGTGGGTGAGGGACACATGGCACTAGCTTAGTGGCTAGAAACCTTTTTAGACTTTTTAATTTTGATCCCCTTTTTAGGGGATCGCAACTCTATGTTTTCAATGTAAAAGTGTTAGTCGAGTTGGATGGGTCAGGTTCGGGAAGGGCGAAGCCTGAAAATTTTGATCGAAGGACACACTCTGATAAATTTTAGAAACTACATTATCAATTGGTATATAGGTTGGGCAAATTACGAAAAAAAGCCAAATATTTTCGAACATTTACACTATAATTTTTTCGCTAAAGGGGCACCTGCCCTTTGTGCCCCTTTATCTCCGCCCATGGGTTCGGGTCAATTCTGTTGAGGCAAAAATACATATACCCAAACACAACGATATATTAAAATATTTTGGCTTTGTTTTGAAGTTGCTTTAATGCATACTTTTTAAGAGAAACTTAATTATAACATAATATACCATCTTCATTTAGGTGAGAATTGGGATAAAATTGTTGGTGTTCTGCAGTGAAATGTTACCATCATTTCAATTTAGATAACCTGCCTTAGAGCATGAGGTAACGTGACCTTGCACCCCGAGTTATACTATAACGCAGCTTATTAACGTGGTGCGTTATCTTACCGGTGTCGTGAGTTATAATCACGTTAACGCACCAAGTTATGGTTTTAACGCAGCGTTAAGGCGGTGAGTTATGGCATAACTTAGGTGAGTTACCTTACCGCCCCCGAGTTATGGGATAACTCAGGTGTTTTTTGGTGAGTTATGGCATAACTCGAGTGAGTTAACTTACCGTTCCCCTAAAGTTAACGCACCAAGTTAACACCTTAACGCTGACGTGGCACTGAGTTATGCTATAACTCGGGGTCAACTTACCCGGTGTTCTTATACGTTTTGATGCCCGCAACAACACATATATTGGGATGAAAGCTGGGTGTAAAATAATAAAAGTCGATGAACCTAAACGGGGTGGTGGCGCAGTTGGCTAGCGCGTAGGTCTCATAGCAATAAGAGTGATCCTGAGGTCGAGAGTTCGAGCCTCTCTCACCGCATTTTTTCTTTTCTTTCAACTCATCTTAAACGATTTTTCTGCATTTATTTGTTAATGACAAAATCGAGATGAAGTCATGAAACATCAAATGGGCCTATTAGCTCAGCTGGTTAGAGCGTCGTGCTAATAACCCGAAGGTCGCAGGTTCGAGACCTGCATGGGCCAGTTTTTTACTTTTATCACCCACTTATTGGCAAAAAAATTTTAAAAAATAATAACCCGAAGGTCGCAGGTTCGAGACCTGCATGGGCCAGTTTTTTACTTTTATCACCCACTTATTGGCAAAAAAATTTTAAAAAAGTAATATGTCTGCTGCCAGGACTCGAACCTGGGACTCCTAGCCAGGATAGGAGCCGAAACATTCTTTAATTTAGTTGAATAATTGTGCTACAGCAGACTTTGTTGTTATGTTTTCGCTATTAACTTATTTAAAACAAATACTTTACAAAGCACTCCTTTTTCCATGCATATAATCCCCAAACTATTCGTACCTTTTATTTTGATCATGGGTTCTACCTGTAGCACTTTATCAGTTATGCAACTCTGGCCTTCTTCGGACGGGCAAGAGATTTTCCACTTGAATGTCCACTTTTCCGAAGTTTGTCCATTCACTACAATACATCCCACCAATCAATAGAACCCGAGAAAGAAACGAACAAAGATGATGAGACTCCAAAACACGAAGGCCATTAAGGTGGTGGTGTTCACGCGAGTTCAAGCAAGCCCAAGTATACAAAGCAACAAGACCCTAATGCTCCGAAGATCAGTAGTCCCTGCACTGAATGCGGGAAGATGTTTTGGTCATGGAAGGCCCTTTTTGGTCACATGCGTTGCCACCCTGAGAGGACGTGGCGTGGGATTAATCCACCATCCCCGATGCTTATGGTGGCAGATCATGGTGGTGATTCGACTGTTGTGACGACTAATGAAGAGCTAGAGGTAGGTGGCGGCGTGCACTCGTGCTTGTTGATGCTTGCCAACGGTCCAACATGGATAGGTAGTTATGAAGAGATGGGTCAACCAGGAATTTTCGAGTGCACAAGTTGCAAGAAGGTGTTTGGGTCCCTCCAGGCTTTAGGGGGTCACAGGGCTGCGATAACGAGAAAGGAAGGAGATTTAGAGGGTGATTCAGATAGAAGCTGTGAAGGAGAAAACAACAATATGATGACGATTACGGGTAGTAGTAGTGAACACAAGTGTAAGATTAGGACTTTGATTCAGCCATATCATATACTTGATACTATCAATGGTGTAGTAATGGTTTCAATAATAGTGGTTTCAATATACTTGATACTATCATAAACCATGAGATCACTTTATGTTTACAAGAGATTAAGACATTGATGATTGCCTGGACAGTCGATACATGAGCTTTTTAGACGCTTTTCCAATAGAAAGAAAATATGCAGCCAATTTTCTATATAGTGATATACGAGTGGGTAAACCCGCGCGATGCTGCGGGCGTGTTTTGGAATATCGTATTTTTACATTTTATGTTTTTTGGTTTACATTGTTTGTAATAGAATTTTGTTTTTGTTTTTTTTGTTTGTTTGTTTGTTTTTTTTTTTTTTTTTGTTTTTTTTATTTTTTTTTTTTATTTTTTTTACCTAATGTTTATAACTTTCTAAAATTGAAATAAAACGATCGGGAAACAAAATTATTAACAAACACCCTCACCGCCGCTGCCAATCCACTGCCGCCGCCACACCGTCACTCAATCACGAAGTTTATGTTTGATTTGATGGGAAAAATGATTTCGTGAACAATGGCGCAAGTTTCGTAATTTTTCGAGTCTGTTTGCTATGTCATTTAGGGCCTGAAGCGTTTTTGCGAGAAGTTTACCTACGTTGTAAGATTTAGTCCCTTGTAATACTTTTCATTTCGCACCCTACACTTTCATTATTAACAAAACTACGCTAGACTTTTTATTCATATATATACCCCATTATTACCATTTTCTCATTTATATAATAAAACACACACACACTCCATAGTCTCTCTCTTCTCTCTCTATCACCACGCCGGCATCTTCATAAAATCCGGCGAATACACCACCAGATTCCGGCCGGTCACCGGAATAATTTTCCGGCTAGACTCTTTTATCACCGAAGCTTGTAGATCCGTGTAACACCTTCACTTCTGGAGCTTCTGACCTCGTGAAACCCACCGTAGCACCATCAACGCGCCACCACCACCTCGGGCGAGTTAACATCTCTTTTCCTTCCTTTCATATTTTTTAAAGTATTTTTTACGAATATTATGTTTTTGGTTGTTTGGTAAAATATGATATTTTGGTTTTCTAATAAATCTGATTTTAATTTTTTTTTTTTTTTTTTTTTTTGTAGATCTGCCAAATTTATTTGTTTTTCAAGCTTTATATAATTTTTTTTTTGACATTTTATTTTAGATCTACCACATCTTTAGGCCTACAACTAAAATCCATAGATCTTCAAAAGATTTATAATAAATCTTTAATTGTAGAGCTATACGTGTTTTTTTATTTAGATCTATGCATATTAACATTATTGCTATTTTTTTTGTTAGTGATATCGCTTGACGCCGTTGTATCCTTCGTTATCTTGCCAGAAAGAGTGGCCGCCGTCGCTGTTCGCCGGGAAGTTTTTGCCGGTGCCGGGAGCTGCTGCCGGAAATAGTATTGTTTTATTAAAATTGTTGTTAATATTTATTATAATAAATTTTAAATTTGTTGTAAATTTTATTATGTATCAATTTTGTAAAATTTATTATGTATCAAATTTGTTGTAAAATTTTTATTACATTATGTATAAATTTTATTATGTAAAAGAGGTGGTGGGAATTAGATTGAAGAACTGTTCAAACAACTGTTTGGTACAACTTTGAAGAACGTGGGTTACTGTTTAGTCAACTGTTTCGTAAATACTTTGAAGCAAGCATAGCTACAGTAACGCATTCTGAGATAATTAACCTCTTGGGGTTTAGTATATACGTAGTATATAATATCTTGGTATGATTCCTTCAATATTTCATAGTTTCCTCGACTTGGTATGGTTCTCGTTGCTTCCTCAATTTCTAAGCCAAGGTTCATATCTTTTCTTTTGCTGCGCACCGGCAATGCAAATGACATCCCACTTGTTTGGGATTGCATATTTTATTTTTCTTTTAAAATCCAGTAACCTTTATTACTGTTTGGATTGTTTTTTTATGCAATTCTCATCTTATACGTTTTGATGCCTGCAACAACACACATATATTGTTAATTAGTTCTTTATCACATCAGGTAGTGCTTTATGAGGCTTTGAAACTTTTGCTCCAAAACTATTGATTTGCACATGTTCTTGATCTAACGCATATGATCTGTTTGGATCTTACGTATATGATCCGTTTCTAAATAACCTTATGGACGAATGTGGGATGTAAACGTGTGTCTCATTGGGAATATAATTTAGGGTTGCGTTTAGTTACCCAAATGAAGAGTTTCTTCACTTTTCATTTCTAGTTTTTTAGAAAACCACATGAACTCGTATCTTCTAGAAGTCATGTTCAATACCATTGTTTCTAATCCGTTCGTTTGAGTTGGATTCTATAAATAGCAAATCAAAAAATGTGAAATACATATACAAATAAGACAGTAACATTGTTTAGTTTTATTTTGCTTCGGTTAAACTTTTTCTTACGAGATTACAATGTTTAGCATATATAACCTTCTCTTTTTTCTCTTACATCACCACCGCAACGGAATCCATCAGCTACTACTCTTCACTGATAAAAGCAAAGTTAAATTCATATAAAAACCGTTCAGGGTTGTCATTTTACACCCCGTTCAATGTTGTCATTTTACACCTTGAGATAAGCAGATAGTTTTAGACGCAAAGTGACATACCTAATTAGAAAGTGAGTAACCACCAACAAGATGGCAAAACGATCGAACATATCAATGCTCTAACAAGACGTCTCAGGCTCAAATTGAAGTTACTAGAAAAATGTTCATAAAAAATAACGAGATACTCCAACTAAACCAAATACATATGAGTTAAAGAATTGTCATCGCAAGTAACTAACAATTCTAATTAACCACCACCAAGGGCAAGGTATTCGGTTCCCTCACAATTGGTTGTGTTTAAAAGTGGTTTTAATTCAAACTCCGGTGATGTGGTTCAATTCCCATTTCCTAAACACACTTTGCTTTCTTAGTTACGGAGTACAGTATTTTTTTTTTTTATGTACTTTTGATAGAACTGTAGTTAGCCTATTTATATGAATGTATTATGCGTACTGTTAACCTTCGAGTGAAAATGAACACCATGTTTCAATCTTGCAGCAAGAGAGATCCAACGTGCAAAACTTGTGGATGTGCGGATAATTTTCCCAGAAATGCTGTGGAACACAAGTCAATGAAGTGAAGCCCATATCGTCTTAGGTCAATTGTGCATGTTAACCAATCGCCATTGTAATAAAATAGTTTATTGTCTTATGAAACCAAAGAATAGTCCGAATATATTCTTAAATCTCAACTATCGAGCAACTAAAGCTTTTCCTTATAAGTACTTTGTTATCAGACATTTTCCTTTTCTTTTATGTAGTTAGGAAGTATATTTTTTACTGCAATGAGTTTGAGCTTTTCAGGTCTGTTTGTTAAACTTACTTTTTATGATGAAAGCTGGGTGTAAAATAATTAAGTCGGGGAAATGATCATACGGGGTGGTGGCGCAGTTGGCTAGCGCGTAGGTCTCATAGCAATAAGAGTGATCCTGAGTTCGAGCCTCTCTCACCCCATTTTTTCTTTTCTTTCAACTCATCTTAAACGATTTTTCTGCATTTATTTGTTAATGACAAAATCAAGGTGAAGTCATGAAACATCAAATGGGCCTATTAACTCAGCTGGTTAGAGCGTCGTGCTAATAACGCGAAGGTCGCAGGTTCGAGACCTGCATGGGCCAGTTTTTTACTTTTATCACCCACTTATTGGCAAAAAAATTTTCAAAAAGGAACATGTCTGCTGCCAGGACTCGAACCTGGGACTCCTAGCCAGGGTAGGAGCCGAAACATTCTTTAATTCAATTGAATAATTGTGCTACAGCAGATTTTGCTGTTATGTTTTCACTATTAACTTATTACAAATAATTTACAAATCACTCCTTTTTTCCATGCATATATATATAATCCCCAAACTATTCGTACCTTTAAACTGCTCTTAATGTGAGTATGTGAGTATTATATATTTATATATTTCTGGATTGATCATGGGTTCTACCTGTAGCACTTCATCAGTTAATGCAACTCTGGCCTTCTTCGGACGGGCAAGAGATTTTCCGCTTGAGTGTCCACTTTTCCTAAGTTTGTCCATTCACTACAATACATCCCACCAATCAACAGAACCCGAGAAAGAAACGAACAAAGATGATGAGACTCCAAAACACGAAGGCCGTTTTGGGTGGTGGTGTTCACTCGAGTTCAAGCAAGCCCATAATTAATGCTCCAAAGATCAGTACTCCCTTCACTGAATGCGGGAAGATGTTTTGGTCATGGAAGGCCCTTTTTGGTCACATGCGTTGCCACCCTGAGAGGACGTGGCGTGGGATTAATCCTCCATCCCCGATGCTTATGGTGGCAGATCATGGTGGTGATTCGACTGTTGTGACGACTAATGAAGAGCGGTAGGTGGCGGCGTGCACTCGTGCTTGTTGATGCTTGCCAACGGTCCAACAGGGATAGGTAGTTATGAAGAGATGGGTCAACCAGGAGTTTTCGAGTTCACAAATTGCAAGAAGGTGTTTGGGTCCCTCCAGGCTTTAGGGGGTCACAGGGATGCGATAACGAGAAAGGAAGGAGATTTAGAGGGTGATTCAGATAGAAGCTGTGAAGGAGAAAACAGCAATATGATGATAACTGTTACGGGTAGTAGTAGTGAACACAAATGTAAGATTAGGACTTTGATTCAGCAATAACATATACTTGATACTATCAATGGTGTAGTAATGGTTTCAATAATAGTGGTTTCAATATACTTGATACTATCATAAACCATGAGATCACTTTATGTTTACAAAAGATTAAGACATTGATGATTGCCTGGACATTCCATACATGAGCTTTCTAATAAGATGCTTTTCCAATAGAAAGAAAATACGCAGCCAATTTTCTATATGGTGATATAAATCCTGGTATGGTTCCTCGATATTTCATAGTTTCCTCGACTTGGTATGGTTCTCGTTGCTTCCTCAATTTCAAAGCCAAGGTTCATATCTTTTCTTTTGTTGCACCGGCAATGCAAATGACATCCGACTTGTTTGGGCTTGCATATTTTATTTTTTCTTTTAAAATCCAGTAACCTCTATTACTGTTTGGATTGTTTTTATATGCTTATTTTGCTGCCAAATACGCACTTTTATCTGCTTATCTTGAGTCCTTTTAGGATGTTTCCAGTTTTTTTGTAGGAAAAGTTGGACATGGGTCAGAACCGGGTAAAAAAGATGGTTGCTTTTAGTATTATTATTATGAAGAAATACATTATTGAAAATAGCTTCTAATTAATTTGTTGATAAACTACTGATAGTTGAATTGCATATAAGATGATGCATGCAATGACTAGCAGTCTGGCACATATTCTAGCTAATTTTTTATTATAAAAACTGGATAGTTGATACCAAAGGGAAAGATTTTGATACAGTGAAATGTTTATGTCTAACTAAGAAGGAAGTGACAAGACATGTTTGATGAAGAAGGACTCCCAGAATGAATTCATATTGCTTATGAGGAGCTGCAGGAGGGTGAGGAGTTTGTTCTTCATTGGTATGAACTAGATAGACTCAAAGAACTTGATGTTGCGGTTGATGTTTGTATTGATATTGATTTTCATGTTGATACGATGTTTAGAGTGCTCTTGCGGTGCCAAAAGATAATGAAGAAGATGGCAAGGAAAAAAGAAGAAAACGTTGATCATGGTGATGAATGTTGGAATTAAAACTTGCTATGATGAATGAATCGCAGGTAATATATAAAATATACTTGATTGATACTTGCAATTTTCATCCATACAACTTACAAATACATCGACCCCTATTTATACTAGATGAATCGGTGCCATTGATAAGAGGCATACCGGTTCACAAAAAGTAAACGTTGTGACTTCTCTAATTTACAATTTCGGTTTATACCGAAATTTACATAACATACATAATACATACATATACTATTCTAATTTACAATTTCTAAGCAAACTATAATAAGTTTAGTTAAACATCCAATACTCCCCCTTAAACTAAACTTGTCCAAGGTGAGTCTTCAACTTTCTTGACTTGTCTTCACAACAATGTAGGTTCATCGTCAGTTTGATAAATGAGATGTGCTTGTTTCTCCTTGTCTTTCTTCTTCCATTTATGCATTCCTTTGCGAAATGTCCATGCTCACCACATTCATAACACCTCATTTTATTCTTGCTTTGTTCTCCTTACCTTGTATCTCTTTCTCGTCCTTTTCTTACTTTGTTAAAGTTTCTTCCTCCTCCTTGATTGCTTGAACTTGCCATCAAAATTTGTTTTGATAAGTTTCTTCATGTTCGTCTTGACTTTTGAGGCGTTCTTCAAAAGTTATTAGTCTTCCCATTGCTTCTTCAAATGGCATTTTATCAATCCCGGAATATTGCTCAATAGATGCCATGATTGGTAGAAACTTCTTTGGAACAGACTTCAGTAACTTTATGACGAGTGTTTTGTCTTTAAGAGTTGAATCAAAACTTTTAAATTTGCCTCTTATGCTTCCCAATTTTCCGTCAAAGTCGCTTACGATTTTTGTTGTTTTTCATTTCAAAGTCTCCAATTCGCTCCTTGAAGTTTGTAGCCGTGCTTTCTGAACTCTGTCCTCTCCTATATATCGTACTTTAATTGATTCCCATACTTCCTTTGCTTTCGAGTATTGTGCAACTTGCATTAGAATATCTTCCGGCAATGTTGTGAGGATCATTGCTTTTGTTGTATGCATCTTTCTTTCATCTACTTTTTCTATATATTCAAGCGTTTCCCAAAGTCCATAGGCCTTTAAGACTTTTTCCATCATAATTGCTCATGTGGTGTAGTTTGATTCATTCAGTTTCGGGCATTGAAGTGCTATATTTTGCTCACGAGTTGGTGTAGATGTATCTCCTATCTTCATGCTTTGTTGTTTTCTTACTTGCATACTTTCTTACTTGCTTTGAAACACCGAGGTTTCTCTTACGGTGTGAAACACTAAGGTTTCTTTTACGGGGTGAAACACTAAGGTTTCTCTTACGGGGTGAAACACTAAGGTTTCTCTTACGGGTTGAAACACTACGGTTTCTCTCTTACTATTAAAAACAATAGTATTTTTAATTGCTTACTTTGACACGGAAAGGTTTTGTTTAAATACTAGG
Source organism: Artemisia argyi (assembly GCA_030686995.1). Lineage (NCBI taxonomy): Eukaryota > Viridiplantae > Streptophyta > Magnoliopsida > Asterales > Asteraceae > Artemisia > Artemisia argyi. The sequence continues at coordinate 14,583 of JARVZY010002881.1, forward strand.
GTTTTTTCTTACTAACTATGTGAACCACAATGGTTCGGATCATACTTCTTACTAGTTTTGTATTTTTTTAATTTAAAGTAACTTATTTTGTCTCCCTAAATTGAAAAATATCAAAACTTTATTCTTACTATCTTCCAAGTTTCTGATTAACCTTGATCGATTTAATATCAACTCTTAGTTACTATTTTTTTTTAAATCCTTTAAAGAAATATTAACTAACTAAAAGGAAATAAAACAAAGTAAAAAAAATGACTAATCTTACTTCTATCTGACCAAGAGGACCCTAATTTCTTCACAAAAAAGGAAAATCTCTTTCTTCCTTTCTTTCTCCTTTCTTTTCCGGTCGTTGGGGTAATCAAATCCGCTTCCTTCTTTTATTGCTTCAAGAACCCTAATTTTGATTTGGGGCTCTGTTATCTACAAATCCAATCGATTGTTGATGGTTGTTCTTCGATTTGCGGTTTCTCTAGTGACTTGTGGCTTCAAGGAATTCCGAATAAACAACCGGGTGATCTTTCTTCTTCTTCCTTACTTTCTTATTGTTGATTCCCGGAATCATTTTTCCCTTGATCGATTAGCCTTAGTCTCTGATAACATTTTTTGGAATTAAAACTTGCTATGATGAATGAATCACAGGTAATATATAAAATATACTTGATTGATACTTGCAATTTTCGTCCATACAACTTACAAATACATCGACCCCAATTTATACTAGATGAATCGGTGCCATTGATAAGAGGCATACCAGTTCACAAAAAGTAAACGTTGTGACTTCTCTAAAACGTTTATACCGTTATCCTATGACCCAGCCCAAATACAATTTCGGTTTATACCGAAATTTACATAACATACATAATACATACATATACTATTCTAATTTACAATTTCTAACCAAACTATAATAAGTTTAGTTAAACATACAATACTCCCCTTTAACTAAACTTGTCCAAGGTGAGTCTTCAACTTTCTTGACATGTCTTCACAACAATGTAGGTTCATCGTCAGTTTGATAAATGAGATGTGCTTGTTTCTCCTTGTCTTTCTTCTTCCATTTGGTGCATTCCTTTGCGAAATGTCCATGCTCACCACATTCATAACACCTCATTTTATTCTTGCTTTGTTCTCCTCGCCTTGTATCTCTTTCTCGTCCTTTTCTTACTTTATTAAAGTTTCTTCCTCCTCCTTGATTGCTTGAACTTGCCATCAAAATTTGTTTTGATAATTTTCTTCATGTACGTCTTGACTTTTGAGGCGTTCTTCAAAAGTTATTATTCTTCCCATTGCTTCTTCAATGGCATTTTATCAATCTCGGAATATTGCTCAATAGATGCCATGATTGGTAGAAACTTCTTTGGAACAGACTTCAGTAACTCTATGACGAGTGTTTTGTCTTTAAGAGTTGAATCAAGACTTTTAAATTTGCCTCTTATGCTTCCCAATTTTTCGTCAAAGTCGCTTACGGTTTCATTGTTTTTCATTTTCAAAGTCTCCAATTCGCTCCTTGAAGTTTTTAGCCGTGCTTTCTGAACTCTGTCCTCTCCTATATATCGTACTTTAATTGATTCCCATACTTCCTTTGCTTTCGAGTATTGTGCAACTTGCATTAGAATATCTTCCGGCAATGTTGTGAGGATCATTGCTTTTGTTGTATGCATCTTTCTTTCATCTACTTTTTCTATATCTTCAAGCATTTCCCAAAGTCCATAGGCCTTTAAGATTGTTTCCATCATAATTGCCCATGTGGTGTAGTTTGATTCATTCAGTTTCGGACATTGAAGTGCTATATTTTGCTCACGAGTTGATGTAGATGTATCTCCTATCTTCATGCTTTGTTGCTTTCTTACTTGCTTTGAAACACCGAGGTTTCTCTTACGGGGTGAAACACTAAGGTTTCTCTTACGGGTTGAAACACTACGGTTTCTCCCTTACTATTAAAAACAATAGTATTTTTAATTGCTTACTTTGCCACGGTAAGGTTTTGTTTAAATACTAGGGTTTTTTCTTACTTACTATGTGAACCACAATGGTTCGGATCTTACTTCTTACTAGTTTTGTATTTTTTTAATTTAAAGTAACTTATTTTGTCTCCCTACATTGAAAAATATCAAAACTTTATTCTTACTATCTTGCAAGTTTCTGATAAACCTTGATCGATTTAATATCAACTCTTAGTTTCTATTTCTTTTAAATCCTTTAAAGAAATATTAACTAACTAAAAGGAAATAAAACAAAGTAAAAAAAAATGACTAATCTTACTTCTATCTGACCAAGAGGACCCAAATTTCTTCACAGAAATGGAAAATCTCCTTCTTCCTTTCTTTCTCCTTTCTTTTCCGGTCGTTGGGGTAATCAAATCCGCTTCCTTCTTTGATTGCTTCAAGAACCCTAATTTTGATTTGGGGCTCTGTTATCTACAAATCCAATCGATTGTTGATGGTTGTTCTTCGATTTGCGGTTTCTCTAGTGACTTGTGGCTTCAAGGAATTCCGAATAAACAACCGGGTGATCTTTCTTCTTCTTCCTTACTTTCTTACTGTTGATTCTCGGAATCATTTTTCCCTTGATCGATTAGCCTTAGCCTCTGATAACAATTGTTGGAATTAAAACTTGCTATGATGAATGAATCACAGGTAATATATAAAATATACTTGATTGATACTTGCAATTTTGGTCCATACAATTTACAAATACATCGACCTCAATTTATACTAGATGAATCGGTGCCATTGATAAGAGGCATACCGGTTCACAAAAAGTAAACTTTGTGACTTCTCTAAAACGGTTATACCGTTATCCTATGACCCAGCCCAAATACAATTTCGGTTTATACCGAAATTTACATAACATACATAATACATACATGTACTATTCTAATTTACAATTTCTAACCAAACTATAATAAGTTTAGTTAAACATCCAATACTCCCCCTTAAACTAAACTTGTCCAAGGTGAGTATTCAACTTTCTTGACTTGTCTTCACAACAATGTAGGTTCATCGTCAGTTTGATAAATGAGATATGCTTGTTTCTCCTTATCTTTCTTCTTCCATTTGGTGCATTCCTTTGCGAAATGTCCATGCTCACCACATTCATAACACCTCATTTTATTCTTGCTTTGTTCTCCTTGCCTTGTATCTCTTTCTCGTCCTTTTCTTACTTTGTTAAAGTTTCTTCCTCCTCCTTGATTGCTTGAACTTGCCATCAAAATTTGTTTTGATAATTTTCTTCATGTTCGTCTTGACTTTTGAGGCGTTCTTCAAAAGTTATTATTCTTCCCATTGCTTCTTCAAATGGCATTTTATCAATCTCGAAATATTGCTCAATAGATGCCATGATTGGTAGAAACTTCTTTGGAACAGACTTCAGTAACTTTCTGACGAGTGTTTTGTCTTTAAGAGTTGAATCAAGACTTTTAAGTTTGCCTCTTATGCTTCCCAATTTTCCATCAAAGTCGCTTACGGTTTCGTTGTTTTTCATTTTCAAAGTCTCCAATTCGCTCCTTGAAGTTCGTAGCCGTGCTTTCTGAACTCTGTCCTCTCCTATATATCGTACTTTAATTGATTCCCATACTTCCTTTGCTTTCGAGTATTGTGCAACTTGCATTAGAATATCTTCCGGCAATGTTGTGAGGATCATTGATTTTGTTGTATGCATCTTTCTTTCATCTACTTTTTCTATATATTCAAGCGTTTCCCTAAGTCCATAGGCCTTTAAGATTGTTTCCATCATAATTGCCCATGTGGTGTAGTTTGATTCATTCAGTTTCGGACATTGAAGTGCTATATTTTGCTCACGAGTTGGTGTAGATGTATCTCCTATCTTCATGCTTTGTTGCTTTCTTACTTGCATACTTTCTTACTTGCTTTGAAACACCGAGGTTTCTCTTATGGGGTGAAACACTAAGGTTTCTCTTAGGGGGTGAAACACTAAAGTTTCTCTTACGGGGTGAAACACTACGGTTTCTCTCTTACTATTAAAAACTATAGTATTTTTAATTGCTTACTTTGCCACGGTAAGGTTTGGTTTAAATACTAGGGTTTTTTCTTACTTACTATGTGAACCACAATGGTTCGGATATTACTAACTTTATTCGTACTATCTTCCAAGTTTCTGATTAACCTTGATCGATTTAATATCAACTCTTAGTTACTATTTTTTTTTTTTAAATCCTTTAAAGAAATATTAACTAACTAAAAGGAAATAAAACAAAGTAAAAAAAAAGTGACTAATCTTACTTCTATCTGACCAAGAGGACCCTAATTTCTTCACAGAAAAGGAACATCTCCTTCTTCCTTTCTTTCTCCTTTCTTTTCCGGTCGTTGGGGTAATCAAATCCGCTTCCTTCTTTGATTGCTTGAAGAACCCTAATTTTGATTTGGGGCTCTGTTATCTACAAATCCAATCGATTGTTGATGGTAGTTCTTCGATTTGCGGTTTCTCTAGTGACTTGTGGCTTCAAGGAATTCCGAATAAACAACCGGGTGATCTTTTTTCTTCTTCCTTACTTTCTTACTGTTGATTCCCGGAATCATTTTTCCCTTGATCGATTAGCCTTAGTCTCTGATAACAATTGTTGGAATTAAAACTTGCTATGATGAATGAATCACAGGTAATATATAAAATATACTTGATTGATACTTGCAATTTTCGTCCATACAACTTACAAATACATCGACCCCAATTTATACTAGATGAATCGGTGCCATTGATAAGAGGCATACCGGTTCACAAAAAGTAAACGTCGTGACTTCTCTAAAACGGTTATACCGTTATCCTATGACCCAGCCCAAATACAATTTCAGTTTATACCGAAATTTACATAACATACATAATACATACATATACTATTCTAATTTACAATTTCTAACCAAACTATAATAAGTTTACTTTAACATCCAATTGGTGATGAAGATTGTGGTACGACTTGACTCACAAGGTCAAGTAACTTTCGGGAATTTGTGATTTTGTGTATTCAAAGAGAACAATCCCTAGTTGCTTTGATAGTACCGGATGGTTAGATAGCCATACATGTTCTTTGTTGTGTTCGGGTTGTGTTACATTATTTGTTAAAAAAAATCCACGAGTTAAGTAAACTAAAGGTCCCTCTAAATAACACAAGTTTTCTTTACCAATGTAATAGCATAGTGCTATATATCCTAGACTTCAAAGGTGTCATTTTGTATTGACAACAAAAATTGGTAAATGTTATTTACATATTTCCGCTACCCCAACAATATCACCAAAAGTCTCCCTTATTTAAAATGTGTGGCTAGAAATTATTCGTATTACTCTCATTTTAGTTTTTCTTCTTACTACTGGATCTCTTCTCTATTGTCTATAACATGATATGAATAGTTAAAACCAAATAATAACACCAGCCTCAACACAATTCAGGTAAACAAAGTTAAATCCTTAATCAGACAAAAATCTATAGAATATATTTGATATTAGTACATAATGAAAAAGTTTAGGTAAAACCTCGTACATGATTATCAAGGCCGGCTGATGGGGTGTGCAAGAGGTGCATTGGCACAGGGCCCATTAGCTTATAGGGCCTCCAAATTCAAAAAATTACCTACATATACATAACACATACGTTATAGGTAGGAAAAATAGTCCAAGTTAGTTACATTTGAAAGAAAAATAGGCCCACTGAATATTTGTTTATGTTACTAGCCACTTGGAACTATATAACACTTGCGTAATTCGTGTTTTTTCTTAATATATCTTTGCAAATTCTAGGCGTATGTTCTTTTTTACGGTATTCAAATATGTCTTTTAATGTACTTTTAGATCAGCTATTTACTTTCTCAGCATAGTATGTAGAATTTGTCTCAAATGACTTTATATAAGTCATCATAAAACACAAAAAAAATTAGGAGACCATCACACATATTTCAATTTATATAAAGATTTAGTCAAAGTTCAATAAATAGGCCGATAGACATATACACTCTGTCGTCTCATTATAGTGTTTTTCCTTATAGTTGTAACAATAATTCCAATATTGATAAAAAATTTTGAGTTAAATATAAGTTTGGAGCGTTTTGGGGCCCTATTTTACATTACGGCACAGGGCCACAAAACCGATGAGACGGCCCTGATGATTATTATTTGTTGGTGTTATATCATTATTATAAAACATCAAAACCAAATTCTTATATGGTCATATATTAAATTAAAATTTTAAAATAATTTGATTCATGTATAAACCCCATACGTGCACGGGACTTATAATTAGTCTTACTATAAACTTATTTTTGATCAGGATTTTAATCATCAAAATAACATTAGTTTGGATGAAAAGTGTATAAGAGATGTTATAAGTAGCAAAAATTTATAAGATTATGCATTGTAAATCATAAAGATTTATGTTCCCCTAAACGTAGAGTAGCAGTTCGTACGTAGTAGCAAACCACGAATCGTTTAATTGCTCCAAAACACTAATGCTTGAGGCCAAACATAATGTGGGATGTATTGTGTCGCATTGGGAATATAATTTTGGGTTGCGTTTAGTTACTCAAATGAAGAGTTTCTTCACTTTTCATTTCTAGTTTTTTAGAAAACCACATGAACTCGTATCTTCTAGAAGTCATGTCCAATACCATTGTTTCTAATCCGTTCGTTTGAGTTGGATTCCATAAATAGCAAATCAAAAAGCGTGAAATACATATACAAATAAGATAGTAACATTGTTTAGTTTTATTTTGCTTCGGTTAAACTTTTTCTTACGAAATTACAATGTTTCGCATAACCTTCTCTTTTTTCTCTTACATCACCACCGCAGAGATCATGAATGGAATCCATCAGCTAATTCAAACTCTAGTGATGTGGTTGAATTCCTAAACACACTTTAATTTCTTAGTTATTTTTTTATGTACTTTTGATAGAACTGTATTTTCAGTTAGCCTATTTATATGAATGTATTATGCGTACTCTTAACCTTCGAGTGAAAATGAACACTATGTTTCGATCTTGCAGCAAGAGAGATCCAACGTGCAAAACTTGTGGATGTGCGGATAATTTTACCAGAAATGCTGTGGAACACAAGTCAATAAAGTGAAGCCCATATGTCAATTTTGCATGTTAACCAATCGCCATTGTAATATATAAAACAGTTTACTGTCTTATGAAATCCTATGGATCAAAATAGTTTATTGTCTTATGAAACCAAATAATAGTCCTCATGATATATCCTCAAATCTAAACTATCGAGCAACTAAAGCTTTTCCTTATAAGTACTTTGTTATCAGACATTTTCCTTTTCTTTTATGTAGTTAGGAAGTATATTTTTTACTGCAATGAGTTTGAGCTTTTCAGGTCTGTTTGTTAAACTTACTTTTTATGATGAAAGCTGGGTGTAAAATAATTAAGTCGGGGAAATGATCATACGGGGTGGTGGCGCAGTTGGCTAGCGCGTAGGTATCATAGCAATAAGAGTGATCCTGAGGTCGAGAGTTCGAGCCTCTCTCACCCCATTTTTTCTTTTCTTTCAAGTTATTTGTTAATGACAAAATCGAGATGAAGTCATGAAACATTAAATGGGCCTATTAGCTCAGCTGGTTAGAGCGTCGTGCTAATAACGCGAAGGTCGCAGGTTCGAGACCTGCATGGGCCAGTTTTTTTTTTTTTTTTTTTACCAACATATTGGCAAAAAAATTTTAAAAAAGTAACATGTCTGCTGCCAGGACTCCTAACCAGGGTAGGAGCCGAAACATTCTTTAATTCAATTGAATAATTGTGCTACAGCAGACTTTGTTGTTATGTTTTCGCTATTAACTTATTTAAAACAAATACTTTACAAAGCACTCCTTTTTTCCATGCATATAATCCCCTTAAAAGATCAGCAAGACATAAGACAATAAACTTAATCCAGAAACATATTAAACAAAAAGATGCATAATGACATGCACCTATAGTGACAATTGTAAACTGCTCTTTATGTGAGTATTATATGTTTCTGGTTTGATCATGGATTCTACCTGTAGCACTTCCTCAGTTATGCAGCTCTGGCATTCTTCGGACGGGCAAGAGATTTTCCGCTCGAGTGTCCATGTTTCCGAAGTTTGTCCATTCAATACAATACATCACAGAATGTGAGAAAGAAACGAACAAAGATGATGAGACTCCAAAACACGAAGGCCGTTGTAGGTGGTGGTACGTGTTCACGCGAGTTCAAGCAAGCCCAAGTATACAAAGCAACAAGACCCTAATGATCTGAAGATCAGTACTCCCTGCACTGAATGCGGGAAGATGTTTTGGTCATGGAAGGCACTTTTTGGTCACATGCGTTGCCACCCTGAGAGGACGTGGCGTGGGATTAATCCACCATCCCCGATGCTTATGGTGGCAGATCACGGTGGTGATTCGACTGTTGTGACGACTAATGAAGAGCGGTATGTGGCGTTGTGCTTGGTGATGCTGGCCAACGGTCCAACACGAATAGGTAGTTATGAAGAGATGGGTCAACCATGAGTTTTCGAGTGCACAAGTTGCAAGAAGGTGTTTGGGTCCCACCAGGCTTTAGGGGGTCACAGGGCTACGATAACGAGAAAGGAAGGAGATTTTGAGGGTGATTCAGATAGAAACTTTGAAGGAGAAAACAGCAATTTGTTGATGACGATTACGAGTAGTAGTAGTGAACACAAGTGTAGTATTTGTTCAAAAGTGATTTCAAGCGGGCAAGATTAGGACTTTGATTCAGCAATGTCACATACTTGATACTATCAATGGTGTAGTAATGGTTTCAATAATAGTGATTAGTCCTGTTGGGCTTTACTGAACCATGTCCAAGTGCGATAGGTTCATCTCCTATCCTTCGGTGAGAAGAGTTGGCAATAAAGGAGAGTATGCAATTAAAATGATCGAGGACTGTAAATGGAACCTAAGCATTTACAAAAAAATGAAAGTAGAAACTTGTAGCCTGTAATAATCATAATACACGAGACAATCAAAGTTCAATCTGCTTATCAAGACTGTAGTAATTTCTACTATTGTGACCTATGTGAAATTGCAATATACTTTAACTGTGACAATCGTATATAAGTCACATCCATATTGTCTTCATGAACTCATGTGCCGGACTGTTAATGGTGCAGGTTTTAGTTCACAAGTAAAGACCTTTTTTAGTTTATTTACTAAGTAATCAACCATATCCTTGATTTGACTTCAACTTATTAATATGAATTATCATAAACCATGAGATCGCTTTATGTTTACACAGATTAAGACATTGATGATTAACTGGACAGTCGATACATGAGCTTTTTAGACGCTTTTCCATTAGAAAGAAAATATGCAGTCAATTTTCTATATATAGTGATATATATCTTTGTATGGTTCCCCTTGATATTTCATAGTTTCCTCGACTTGGTATGGTTCTCGTTGCTTCCTCAATTTCAAAGCCAAGGTTCATATCTTTTCTTTTGCTGCACCAGCAATGCAAATGACATCTGACTTGTTTGGGATTGCATATTTTATTTTTCTTTTAAAATCCAGTAACCTTTATTACTGTTTGGATTGTTTTTATATGCTTATTTTGCTGCCAAATACGCACATTTATCTGCTTATCTTGAGTCCTTTTAGGATGTTTCCAGTTATTTGTAGGAAAAGTTGGTCATGGGTCAAAACCGGGTGAGAAAGATGGTTGCTTAGCTTTTAGTATTATTATTATGAAGAAATACATTATTGAAAATAGCTTATAATTAATTTGTTGATAAGCTACTGATAGTTGAATATGGATGAGAATAGTAGACTATATAAGATGATGCTTTGATAGTACCAGATGGTTAGATAGCCATACATGTTCTTTGTTGTGTTTGCGTTGTGTTACTGTTATAATTTGCAGTGTTTGTTAATTTGTTTGTGTTACATTATTGGTTAAAAAAATCCATGAGTTAAGTAAACTAAAGGTCCCTCTAAATAACACAAGTTTTCTTTACCAATGTAATAGCATAGTGCTATCCTAGACTTCAAAGGGGTCTTTTTCTATTGACAACTAAAATTGGTAAATGTTGTTTACATATTTCTGCTACCCCAACCATATCACCAAAAGTCATCACGTTGTAGTTGGACACAAGACAAAGATACTAGTACATGAAAGGTGCATTACTCATTTTTTGCAGGTAAAACATTCATTATGTGCTCCAACTCTTCGGGCTCTTTATTCTCCACAAAAAAAAAAAAAAAAAAAAAAAAAAAAAAAAAAAAAAAAAAAAAAAAAAACTCGTGATTATAAGTTTATAACTAGTAGTTATCTAATACAAAAACATACATAAAACACAAAAAATATGAGAATTCAAATTTACACTTGAATGATTGTCACTCAAACTTAATTTTATTTTAGTTGATAAGCAATATATCTTCTTTGTCAAAGATGGCGATGTTTAACTACTACTGATCGATTGCCATTTCAATTATTGGAGGCTGCTAATTAATGGAAGTTACAGTAACATTTTCATTTACTATAAAGATTGAGTAGCTTCACCTAGGACCATGCATTATCACAATTATCCATGATATATGGCTACCATCACATCTTCAATCAACTCATCCTATGATCGAGCAGCTGAAGTAAAAGCATTCGACGAAACAAAAACCGGAGTCCATGGCCTAGTCAATGCTGGAATCCAAGAAATCCCTCGCATCTTCATTCATCCACCACAAACCAGGCCCAAAGCCACAGTCTCTTTTGATATTCCAGTCATCGACCTTGCATGCACCGATCATGCATCAACCGTGGATAAGATCCTTAAAGCCTCGGAGAACCTAGGATTTTTTCAAGTAGTGAATCATGGAATCCCTATAAGTATAATGAACGAAGTGCTTCAAGGTGTCCGCAGATTTCATGAGCAAGATGTTGAAGTGAAGAAAAAGTTCTATACACGCGATCCTTCTAAAGCAGTCATCTACAATAGTAATTTCGACTTGTATAGTTCACAGGCCGCAAACTGGAGAGACAGTTTCTTTTCGTACATGGCTCCATCACCTCCACCGGCAGAAGAATTGCCTGAGGTTTGTAGAGACATTCAAATCGAGTACTCGAAGCAAGTCTTGAAACTAGGTGGCTTGCTATTTCGACTGATCTCCGAGGCTTTAGGGTTAGAACCAAATCATTTGGGAGATATGGATTGTGACAAGGGGGTAATGTTTCTTGGCCATTATTATCCTGCTTGTCCACAACCTGAATTAACTATGGGTGCGACTAAGCATACCGATGACGGGTTTCTTACTGTGCTTCTACAAGATGAAATAGGAGGGCTTCAAATTCTATATCAAAATGAATGGATTGATGTGCCTTCTACTCCTGGTGCCCTTGTGATCAACATTGGAGATCTATTACAGGCAAGAAAACATCGTGATCACTAACATTTTATTTTTGAAATTGTCACATCTCATGTGAGAACTATGAAAATTATACGTGCATTATTTATGTACATAGATATCTTATAATGGTGGAAGACATTTCCTTCTATTAAATGCATATCAAAACTTAATTTTAAGCAATCAAATATTTACTTTTCTTCTAAACTTAATTTTAAACAATACATGTTATAAAGCATATGGTACAAATATGATATAAACTTTTCAACACATTTAATGAATGTTATTCTTTAAATATCCCCTTTCTCAAAATTACAATTACTATACCACATAATACAAACCAAGCAAGCTAATAATTTATTGTTAAAATCATAACCCAAGCACCTCCTCATCAAAAGAGTTAGCAATGGACACCAACGTACCAACTTCATCATCCTTATCTATGTTTGTAAGTTATCGTAATACGCGTTTACTATGCTATATATATATATATATATATATATATATATATATATATATATATATATATATATATATATATATATATATATATATATATTGCTATAGGAATTCCAACATAAAAGTATCTACAATATAAAAATATTATTCTTCGAAAATTATAATTCTAGCCGCTGCACGCGTAGGTACCCTGCTAGTTTATGTAGAAAAATGCCATGTAATCTAAGACTATTGAGGTTTGTTTTTTTTTTTTTTTTTTTTTTTTTTTTTTTTTTTTTTTTTAACACTGTCGAGTTTTCATGCTTTATGATTTCAAAATTTTTAGAAAAACATATGAAGTAATTTTGGTAATCCAAATATGAATCGGCACTTAACTGAATTCTAATCAATATCATATTTATATTGTGGTTCCAACAACCCATTTAAATCTAGAAGAAAAAATTAAGGTTTGATTTTGTTATATGTATCTTGTTTTAGCTGATCTCAAATGACAAATTGAGGAGCGTGGAGCATAGAGTGGTAGCGAATCAGATTGGGCCAAGGGTGTCTGCGGCGTGTTTCTTTAGCACCAATCTAGCGCCGTCGACAAAGGTTTATGGTCCTATCAAAGAGTTGGTTTCGGATGATAACCCGGCGAGGTACAGAGCAACCACAGTTCATGATTACACAAAGTTGACCTTCTCAAAGGGCCTCGGTGTTCCACGATTATTTTACTTAAAGATTTAAATAATGCCACATAGTTGTTATAGTTGGGAAAACATAGGTTTGACGGCAATTTAAAGTTGTGGGTTTGATTTTGGATTCTAATTTTAATTTAGTTTTTGTTTATAAATTATGGGTTTTAACATTTGTGTTTGTAATAAGGGTTTTTCTAACTTGTGCTATGGTGGCACAAGCTTAGAAGTGTTTAATGAAGACAATATTTCTTTAAATAACTTAATTTCCATATAAAACATTGATAATTTTGGTAAACTTTATAAATTTAGAAAATTATTAATATTAACGAACATGAAAACATGATAATTTGAGTTCATTTAATGCCTCTTAACCTCTACAACTATGGCACAAATTAGAAATTCCCTTGTAATAAATGGAGTTTTCGTTTAAGGTTTTGAGGGGAAAAAAAGTAGATATATCTATACTACTCATATAGTATGGATAATCAACCCTAACTCCAAGCCTAACTCCTAACAAAAAATTAAGATAAGGAGCTCAAATCATGAGGTGACATGTGTCACTTCTCAACTAACTCTAAGTCTAACTCTTAACAAAAAATTAAGATAATGAGCTCCAATTATAAGGTGACATGTGTCACTTCCCAACTTAAAATCTACCTTTATTTTCAAATTGAAATATCTATCTACTTATTTTTTTAATGATATAATTTCACCATAATTTCTAAAATTTTGTGCTCTTTAATTCAACATCCGTTTTGTTATATTTTTATAAGTTTTTAGTTTTTAGTTTTTACATTTTTAGTTGGTTTATTTTATTTTTATTCAAAATTTTACAACTTTAACTTTTATTTCAAACCAATACAATCTTGATTCATCAAAATCATATACTTTGGGGGGAGTGTTTGGCGGGTAAGAGATTGCGAGGGTCTGTCTATATGCGAAAATAATGATGTCACGGTAAAGCTACAAGAAACCAAGTAAACACATAAAACTAACGCATATACATTCAGAGTGTTGTGAAACAAATTCACTAAGCGGGTAGGGAATTTCAGGAGAGAATTGGGTTAGCAATTTATTTATTATTTTTATAAAATAACTATATTTATCACCGCAGTTGCGCGCGAGTATCCAACTAGTTTTAAGAATTGATGGAAGGTGTTTTGAGAAGAAAAATAGAAAACAATGTTTTGATTTGGTTTTGATGCGTTTTCATTTTGTTTTAGGTTGGTTTCATTTTTATTTATTTTTTATTTTTTTCTCATTTGCTATAAAAATTATAGTTGCGTTCTATGATTTGTAGAGGAGATTAATATAAAAAGAAGTGAATGATGAATGGGTGATTAATAGATTGAATAAAACTTTTTCTTGGATTCTTGAATTTATAATTTTATGTTATATAATAAAATTTATTTTTGATTTCTTGAGTTTATAATTTTATGTTATATGAAAAATCTAAATGATTCAAGAAATTAATAGGTCAAAGGAGATGATGACAAAATGACTAAAATACCCTCATGTGCCTTGCACACGAGGGGATTAAACTGACATATTTAACAGATGCTAGAGATAAGGATCAATGACGTTACAAATTTTCAAGATAAGGATCATTCATGGAGAAAAAATTAAGATCAAGGATAGTAGTAGGGATTTGGCCTAAATCACAAGGACGAAAAGTGTAATTTGTGTAATCTACTCTAAGGTGACGTTTGGTTCATGGGTCTCGGAGGGTGTGGATTGATTACAAACCAAAATAAATTGTTTGGTATTTTCTTTTTGATAGTGACATAGGTATTAACACATTGATTTCATTCAACATCATATTGGTAGGTTTCGTTTCATTCCCTTACACCAAATTCTTTCTAGCGGCATGATTTTATGACATCAGCTATTCTAACCACATGTTTATGGTTTTTTTATTTTAAATCATTTTTTTCTTTCCTTATTTTAGTTAAATAATATTTTTACATATAATATTTATTTAAGTTGAAATATATAAATATATATTAATCATATATTTTTACTCTCATACTTTTTTTTTCAAACCAATCCAAAAATCCAAATCCAATTCTAAACTCACTTACAAACCAAACGGCCTCTAAGTTTAATAATATGAGGTGTTTTATTTTGCAAACTCAAAAATACTCACATACCAATGGACCAATCAGAAGCCTCCATTTAAAAAAAACATAAAAAACACGGAGGGACCATTTTTGCCAACTCACCAAACTTACCCCACCAGCCCCACCCCCTACCTCTCACTTTACATACATCAGATATTATAAAAAAACTAACTTTCTCTCTCTAACCATCATTAAAAACCAACATAACAAATAAAAAATAACCACTTTTTAACCGTTCAAATCATCAATAAAACACAAAAATTGAAGAATCATCGAGTGCACAAGCAGATCCACGAAAAAACCGGTTCAAAATGAACCTACTGAATCTCGGGATGAAGGTATGATGCTTCTGACTAATTATTTAGTTGTTTTATTAGTTGTGTTTTTTAGTTTTTACATTTGGTTGAGTTTCTGAGTAAAAAAAAAAAAAAAAAAAAAAAAAAAAAAAAAAAAAAAAAAAAAAAAAAAAACTTTGTATACATGGATGCACACCAAGTGTTTGATGAAATGTGTGACTGAAAAGTATCACCAGTGATATTTGAAGTTGAACTGTATACGTGTGTATCACCAGTGATATTTGAAGTTGAACTGTATACGTGTGTATCACCAGTGATATTTGAAGTTGAACAGTACATGTGTATTATCACTAGTGATATTTGTATTTGACTTAACCGTGCAAATCATATGAAGCACACAGAAAATGAAACAATCGACATCTAAAACAACGAATACTTTAGTTTTTACTGTTATAGAATCATTATTAGTGTGTTTTACTAGTTAATTTTCAATAATTTGTGATGTTGTGATGATTTATGTGATAATATGAGATATTAAAAGTTAGGTTTAACAGAACAAAAGATATGTTGTGATGATTCTGTTTGATTTGTGGTGGATTTGTATGTTTAATGATTGTGCATGTTTCAAAAGGTTTTACCACGGTATTTGAAAACAATATTGACTGGTAGTGTATTACATGTGATATAAAAGTTAAATTATTGTTGATTGGTAGAATATCTATTGTTATTTGAAAACAAATAGTTATTTGTTTGACATATGATATTGAAATCAAATGAACTATTTGTACACTAACAAAAATTATGAAAATATTTTGATGCAGATTTGAATGAGACCTGTGCAAAAAACAGCCTCATCAAACGAAAAGAATCAACAACAAGTGCAATTGTCGTTGAAAAAAGCACAACATCTCCACAACCAAATTGAAGAAGCTCAAATACTTGTGATATCACAAGTTCCTCCATCACCACAATTGATTCAACAAATAGAAGAAAGCTGACACACATGTGATATCACCAGTGATATCACCTGTGATATCACAGGTGGTATCACCTGTGATATCATCTGTGATATCAAAAGTTCCTCCGAAAGTATCTGGGAATAAAATGAAGGTGTTGGTTGATGAACCAATGAAGAGGACGATTGTTGAAGAACAAAGTAAATAAAACAAGTTGATGAAAACAATTGCGTTATTATGTTTTAATCTATACAGTTATAAATAAATGTGTATAGTTGACAAGTTGGAAGTCAATAGTACGTATTTAGTTTGACTAAATCATGTTATTTGTCACAAGAGATTCAAACTCACAAAAATGGACCATAGTGAGCAATTTTTTAATCCATCTTGATTTGTGAATATTTGTTTGATAAAGTTTTGAGTGGTATTTATTTTAATATGGTAATATGAAAAGTGAAAAGTGTCATACATGTAGTATCACCAGTGATATTTGAAGTTGAACTGTATATGTGTATTATCACTAGTGATATTTGTATTATCACTTGTGAAATTTTATATATTTTATAGGTTTTTTTGTTTACTTGTTAAGCTTTATTTTACTAGTGCTATTGAGTAAACCTAGAAATTCAGAGAAAAATAATAATAATAATAATAATAATAATAATAATAATAATAATAATAATAATAATAATATTACAAATGATATACATGTCCAAGATAAATTTAGCAATGCTATTAAATAAACCTAACAATTCAGTAAAAAAAATCAATCAATCAACAAACTAATACTTCAATTGCAGCGACTGAGAAACCGCCTACACTTTCAAATACACCACCGCCCAATTGACATTTGAAACTTTTCCCTTGTTTGGACAAGTATGTCTATTATGATCAATTAAACTACAAATATTGCAACCCTTCTTTTGGTTCTTACTTTTCTCGATAGCTTTCTCACGTCCACCCTTAATACGGTCATTCTTATGTCCTTTAGGAGGATTCTTTATACCCATAAAATCTTGAACAATATCACAAACTTTTCGGGGTGGAAGACTTGGCAAATCAGTCTCAACTTTTGACTTTAGCTCTCTCAGGTTGTCTACAAAAGTAGTCCAGTATCATAGGTAGCTTATCAGTAATTACAACAATAAGAAACAGATTATCAAATATATCACTGGTGATACTACACATATATCAAACATATCACTGGTGATACTACATATATATCAAGCATATCACTGGTGATACTACACATATATCAAGCATATCACTGGTAATACTACACATATATCAAACATATAAAAACCAATAATGATCTTCATTACATACTCAGCATTAAACTCAGAAACAACACGAAAAATGCCAAGAACTCCATAAGCTTTTTTGGTAGCCGTGCAAGCATTTAAATAGAGCACCACAGAAAAGACTTCAAAACACTGTAGGATACACCTTAATTAATAAATAATAAGCAATATTACACTATAATTAATAACTTATTAGTAACTTATACTCACAGCTTATCATCACAAACTTATATTTTCATCCTCATCAAAATGTCAAAAATATTATATAAGAAAATTAAACATCTTAACATAAACAACTTATAAATAAATAGACTAACAATTATCACTGGTGATACTAAACATATATCACTGGTGATACTAAACCAGCTTATAATCATCAACTTCAAATATCACTGGTGATACTAAACGTACGCTACAGAGCAGATTCAAAACCACAATTTGACACAAAAATAGCATTCAAATGCAGTTAAAAACATAAATTCAACTAACAACTTAATTAATAAGCAAAATTACAAAAGCAGATAACAAAATTATCAAATATTTTTTACTTACACATTTCATCAAACACTTGGTGTGCAGCTTGATAAGAAGAAATGATAACAACTTGATTCACATAATTATCAACTGATTCAATAACATTATCAACCGCAACAATATCAGTCAAATCTTCTTTTGAAACAAACACTTATTTCAGATCAAAAGAAGCCATAAAAAATGATTATAATGATCGGAACGGTGATGGTGATCGGAGTGGTGCTGGTGATGGTGATCGGAACGGTGATGATGAAAGACACGGTAACTGTTGATCGGAACAGTGATGGTAATCAGAGTGGTGATCGGAACATTGATGGTGATGATGAGATGATGATCGGAACAGTGATGGTGATCGGAATAGTGATGGTGATGTTGATCGGAATGGTAATATAACTGATTTATGAATGGAAGGAATGAGCAGAGGAAACACACATGAAGTGTGTGTAAAAAATAAAGTGAATGAAAAAATAAAAAGAAAAGAAGGGGCTTTATATAGTTGGGAGTATTAATGTTAAGCATATTAAATCTTAGATTAATCTAGGCCATTAGATCAAAAATGATGGAGGGTAGGGATTTGTCCATTGGTATGTACAAAAATAAGGGTATGCAATTGAATTTTCCTCTAATAATATAGCAAACTAGCCTCAAAACCCGTTAAACTTTATAAACTAACCTCAAAACCCACTAAACTTTATATGTCTACTCATTTTACGATCATTTTCTTTATTTTTGTTCAAATTTATTTCATAGCTGCAAAATTAATGTATTGCACCCGCTCAATGCGTGGGGAAAAAAAATGCTCATTTCTCAACAATTTACCCTTTATTAGTTAAGCAAAAGTAATTATGTAACTTTAATCTACTTGTTCAACTAAGGGGTTTTTTTTTTTTAACTAATATAGTGACAATCTCCTCTATGTAGTCGTGGAAACAGTAGATGTACAAGCAAGAAAATGAAAAAATAATATGTTTAATACTGTAAAAGATTCCATTATTACATGAACAAAAATAACAACCCATGCCAAATGCTATAAAATAAAATGAAGTTAATGTTAAAAAAAATACAGTAAATATATGCTTGATGATCACTATAATCACTATACTCACAGAAAAACAAATTTAACAAACAAAAAATTCTTGGTGTTCGTAATCAATCAATGTTATAACTTACAACATACAAAATCAATGGGTAAAACGTAAGAAATTAATTGATCCTTGGGTTAATGAAGTTAGCCATTAGAAGAAACATGAAGCAAGCTACAATAATCCCAGTAGACGTACTGATGCGATCCGCAGGAGAGAGATTATGAGCACTGACCGAATACACATTCCCAGATTCCTCATCTTTCACTTTGATGCTTGAAGAGCCTAAATTGAAATGAAAAAATAATTGATTAATAAAAACTCAAAATTCATTCATTTGTGTGCTTCTAATCCATTTATAGAAGCAAGACAGGTTGCAGGGCACGATTAGTGATGTGTCATAACAAATTTTAACTAAAAAAGGGCAGTATCAACACGATACGGGCTGTTGATCAGCAAACACTTGCTTGTATTTTGAAAATATATGTTAGTTATAATGATATACTAGCAATTGGTTGATTATAACTACAAATAAAATATGACTACAATAGTAATCAAGATCTTTTCGTCCACATTATTGCTAATTTTTTATCTGTTCATGTGACTCACAGGATACCCAACCCAACCCAACCAATTTGCCACCTCTAGATGCAACGAATTCAAATATGGCAAGTATCACACTGCTGTAAGAAGTAAAAGAGCATTAACGAAGGGAGTGTCCTTACAATTGTAATCTGTCCATCCTATTGTCTTCTTTTCCAAATCGTATGTCACCAATTTATCTGTCAATACAAGATCTGCACCACAAAGTACGCAAAGTTTCATAAAAAATCCTTTTGAGGCAAAATTTCTAAAAGTAATATCTGTGTAGTAACTTGCATGTTCTGTACTGATAGTCAGTAAATACTAATAGCTCTTATTTGCATGTAGGTGAGGAGCTAGCCAAATTAAGGGGAATAGGGGCGGCAATTTCTGACCCGACACGAAACCCGATCTGAAACCAACACGAAAACTAACAGGTTCGGGTGAGTATAAATAGGTTTCGGGTGGTATTTGGGTCGTCTCATCTAACCCATTTATTAAACACGTCAGGTTCGGGTTGTCTAGGTTAACCAGGTCGAGCCACCAACCTGTTTAAGATTTTTTTTTCAAAAATTAGAAAATTATATATACCTTATTGTACGGGTTAAATGAGTTAAATTGGTTGACCCACGAACCCGTTTAACCCATATAGTGTGCCAACTTGTTTAGATAAAACAGGTTAAATGGGTCAGCCACAAACCCGTTTAACCTATTTAACCCACCAACCTATATATGTATACGGGTTAAATAGGTCGTGTTCGAGTTATGTATAAACAGGTTAGGGCTGACATGGCTGGGTTCAAGTCTCGTTAAAGACATGTGAGATAGAATGCGTGAGATAGGTGGTGTAGGTTGTAAAAAATTGCTGTTCTAAAAAAAAAATGGGTCGAGTTCGGGTTGGGGTTTTTGACCCACCAACCTGCTAACCCGAACCCGACCCGAATTGCCACCCCAAATAGGGGAACATAAAACTAGCATATAAATAACCACAGAGGTATTAAGTGGCTGCAACCAAGATGTGTTTATTTGACCATTTAAAAAAGAATACCACTAAATTATTACTCTGTTCCATTACGCAATAGAACACTTAACTAGAGCTGATTAACTGATTCTCTATATTCAAGATCACACAATCACTTTCAAGTTTCAAATCCAAACACACTCTAAACCATGAGTTGAACAAAAAGTCAAAAAATACAGAAATAAGATTCATGGCTCACCTCCCAGCAAAGTTATTTCTTTTCCCTGTGATTGCAACTCGCTGTCCTGAAAACCGACACACCAGTCTTCATCCTGAAAATAAAATGTCATATAACAATTTAGAAAGTGCCTTAAGCAACCAAAAAAGGTAAGGGAGACGAATATCTCTAATACGTACCTCAACTTCAAAGAGGTATTGACTAGGAAGAACTTTCAAAGAAAGTGAGTTTTCAAAGTGGAAAACGACATCCGGAAACCCTCTATCAACACTGAATTATCAGAAAATTAAGACAATGTTATGAGCAGAAAATTTATCTTGGACACATAGCTGGTCAAAAGTAAATTCTACATATATAAAAAGGAATAACATTTCTACCAAGAATAGAGGTTGAAAGGTGGGCGCATCAGGATTTAGGGTAACATTTTTGGTTTAAAATGGGTCACTTTTTTTTAGATACGAATCATTTGATAAAGATAATAATGAAAAAATAATTTAGTACGACCATCTTCCCCTTTTAGCTCAACCTTTACATTTGGCCCATTTGAGATAAAACACAACCCAAATAGACCCATTGTTAAAATGAAACACAACCCAAAAGGACATGAATCTACAGATCTCTAGTTAAAGTTCACTGCCAAATCAAGTAACCAACTGAGAACCTAACAATATCATAACTATCAGGAAAAGTTCTATAACTTGGTAGAAGATTAAAAAATACGACCAGTAAAAGAACACTTACTTTCCAGAGTACTTGTAGCATGTAAACTGCTGCTCAACGATGTGACTTCTTATATTAGGTTGTGCAGCATCAATCTAGGTCCGAAAGATATGTATGAGAAACATAAGACAAAAAAAGACTTACAAAATAAGTAATGCCATTGAAATAACTAGAAGGGCTAATTTGGCCTTTTTGTTATTCTTGTTTGGGTTACAGAACAGGTCCAATTAGACTAAGGCTGAACTATAGGACACTGATGAATGCAGACATGGCTTAAACTATCTCACATACCTTTGCTAATACTTCCTTGTAAACCAGATCAGGTAAATACGCTAGGGTTGTACCACTGTCAATGATTGTTCCTCGCTTTTCTCCAACATCAAATATATCGGTTGGAAGTTGTAGAACATCACCGTCAACCTCAATTGCCTTCAACTCAACATTATAATGTGCCCTATAATGCACATAAAAATTTGTAAATAACAGATATTGATTGTGTGAAAATGAATTGTATTCTGATCATAGATAGACATTTCACAAATACAACTGAATAGGCCCATAAAAGCAAACAAAAAGTATGACAATTTTTATTGCCATGGGCTACTCTTGCTATCCAATATAAAGTCTACTTATGGTGGAGAACTAGAAGAGAAAATATACGTCAATAAAATCAAGGCTTTGCAATCAATGGTAGTGAAACAACGTCTGCTGGTTGAGAAAAGATATATACAGGTCGAACCAAGCTCCATGAGCATGGTATAGCATGGCTGATTTTATTTTACAAAGAGCGAAAATGAGTCTTTTTTTTGTGGCAGCAAGGCAATGTAGAGTTTTACGTTGTTTGGTTGTGTGTGGATGATATGATTTACATGGATTCCTCAGAAAATTTGACTGTTGGATTTCAATCTAACATGATGAGAAACTTTGAGATGGAAGATATGGCATTACTACGATCATTCTTTGAGTTTAAAAGTGAAGCAAGGTGTAGATGGAATGTTTCTGTACTAGAGTCAATTATAGAAAGTTGTAAATTCATGATGATACAAACTAGAGATTGCATCTAGACAAAGTAGGTCATTATATTGACTCCATAATTACTCTTTCACAAAAGGTTGATAAATTTTGTTAATAGATAACTTTCTATATAAAGATTAAAAGATACTGTTTTCAAAATGCTTAATTTGATCAGTGATCATGGATTAAGCACTTAATTTTAAGAATGTGTGTACGTAGACATTTTGGTGGTAACTTTAGATTTCCTGGATCGTCAGGTAGCTGCCCACTCCATTCAGTTCCCTTACAGTGGCTTAATTTTAAGCAGAGTATCAGCCTAAAATGACTAATCTAGTGTGTGAATAGAGAATGTGTTCATTAGTGCCTCAGAGACTGTCTAGAGTAAAAGGCTAGGAAAAGGAAATAAAGTTGAAAAGGGTACTTTGATACTCTTTAAGTTCAAAAACAGCTTCCGTGAGGCAGCCTAGACTTTCTTTTGAGACACATTTTGTCTAACTGGTAGTTCCTAGATTCATTTTATAACTTACTGTATGAAAATCTTTAATGATGTTATTTCATGTTTTTATAACAATTTAGATCTTCCAAAACCCCCATAAGTCCTGTACAATATCTATTTGCTAGAGAGTATGTGAATCACTAAGATCATTTTGAGATAGGTTCTATCTTGCAAGGGAGTAAATAAGCAACGGTATATAGATAATTAAAGACTGAAACTTCCTAATAGGGAGAACAAGGACCCTTCCCATTCTCAAGAAAACTAGAGATCTAGAAAAAATTCTGTGACTAAACACGGCCAAAAGCTTCCCTACATGTCAAGTATACAGAAGGTCACTTGTTCACTGTCATAAACTTGTTATACATTCCTGAACTCACTGATGCACTCTATAATCACTGTGACATGAATTTTCCCTAAGCTTGTTTTCTAACGGATGGAAACCATACCAAAGTTTCTTGAAATTCTTAGCAGCTTCAAGTCGATAATAAAATCTTATATTTCACAAAACGAAAATTTTCTATTTACATTCTTTATACATGTTTGCTGAGACATTGTCATGAAGATCTTAGTTTCTTTAAATTATTTCTTTGAAGCGTTTTCCTGTGTAATATAGTAATATGGAGATTCTTCTTAAAGGCTTCTTAAATCCGTTCAGTTCAGTTCCATATTCAGATTAACTACCAATAGCACCTCTTATTTTTTTCCATTTTTGATATCAGAATATACTATATAAAGAGTGGAAAGATAGACAAAATGGTCACATAACTTGTATTATGGTCTTTTCACTAGCATACTTAATCGCATACTTAAACTATCCTTTATCCCAAACATATCCAGTACAACGTTTTAGTTAAAGAAAGGTGCGACTCACAAACCTATATGATTATGGTTCAGTTCACAAGCAATGAACTTAAATCTATTTATTCAATTGTTAAAGCTATTACGAGATTTTATGAAAATTTAAATAATAGAACTTACTCGGGAATCATTGGTGTTGTTTGTACTTTCGGCTGCACAACTTCTCCGATAGCAAATATGCCTCCTCCTTGAGACCCATCCAAGCAATGAGAAAATATCTTTCTTACCTTTTTCTCTGATGCAAGCTGTGAAAGCACAGAAGAATTTGCCTGCCCAAACCCAAGTATTCCGTCTAGAGCTTGTTGTGATGAACCCAACTCCCCAGACTGTTGAGATCCACACCTATAATGGATAACAGAATAAATCATTATAGGATAATATGTTAACATCGATTACATAGCTCTTATTTTTAAACTAAATGTACCATATTTGATCAGTTTACACACGAATGTGTCAGGTTGATTTCATTTATCTCAAACGGTCAATTGGGTCGTAAGAAAAAGTTTGCTTTAAAAAAAAATAATAAATAAAAAATAATAAAAAAATAAAAAAATCAAACAGGCCTAAAGTCAACCAAAGTGTAATTTTTAATGCAGAAATCCTCCTAAATTGTTTCATTCTGCAGCAATCACATGGAACACACAAACCATGTTTGGAAAAAATTAGACAAATATTGTTCCAAGTCAACGTAACCCATTTTCATATGCTACCCAACCCACCTGCCAGCCTATTTTTCCACCTCTACATCAAGCCTTTATATTTCTGATTCACAAAGAAATAGTAAACTTGCCCGAATGCTATACTCCCATTCATAAATGTAGTCTGAAGGTTTCCAGAAACTCGGTCAAGTTGAAGAGTATCTCGTACAAAATATCCCACGGTGTTGCTCCCATCGCCATATGTAACCGAGTAGGAACACTCCATACCGACCTTGCAGTCATTACTTGGAGCACCGAGTGTAGACGTACATATATCTTGATCACAAGTAACCATTTTTGCAGTTGAGGATCCCTTTGGATTGTATAGAGCAAGTGATATCTAGTGAAAGAAATGGTAAAGAAAAACCAATAGAAAGAAATGTCAAACTTAAACAGGAACAAATATAATAAATATTGCAAAGTTGGAGGTGGTAGCGGATTGGGTATCAAGTAAAAATGGGTATGTTTTTGTTATCGGCTAAATGGGTTCGACCCGAAACACAATTCTCCGAAAGTTTCGAGCTATTTTAGAAATAACTAGAACGGTACCCGCACAATGCGGCGGCGGGTACCGGTGACTATATTTTGCGTTATTCAGTTATTCGGTTACACATTTAGTTGTCTTTATGCTTTATAAGTAGAGATGGTTAAGCTAAATAATTTTAGTTTGAACAACCAACCTCCTTCCTAACCAACCTCCTTCCTAACCAATTAATTTTGAAATCCTTCCATAATAAGCAAGTAAAAGTCTGAATTTTAAGCCTTTCTAATTATAGAATAGTCTCAAATGCATTATATAGTAGTATAGATTAGTGTGCCACATATTATTAGAGAATTTATATATTTTCAATAATAGTCTAAATATCTAAAGTAAGTATATGTGTCGCGTAGAGAAGTTTATGAAGTTTACAAGTAAGAAACAGAACATACTCCAAGATCGCTTTTCTTAGGACATTTTGAACATCCGGCACAATTCACCCATAGAAGGTCACTCCCTGTATCAACCTGCACGTGATAATCCTTTGGTGGAGTCCCAATCTGAATCTTAGTGAAATACAGCCTATATAAAACATCATATAAATAATGTAAACTTTCACAGCGCAACATTTATCCGTACATGTGTCTAGATAGATATACCGTCTATTAAATCATAAATATCTCGCCTTTTTGGAACTACGGGTTGTTTCTCATTGAGTCATTGTTATAAGATCACAAATGGCACAGGATTTTTTAACAAGGAACAGACCTATGGCTATGGAGAGTAAAATAAAGCACAAAATAAGAACACAAGTATCTATGAGATACAGTCAAGAAGTGAGCTGTGTCCATGGCTGCACAGTGCACTCTAATGTCGATCTTTCTAATCTCAAATATTTGTTTTACACTTAAATAACTAGACAAAGATATCCATATAAGGCAGACCCATGAGCCAAATTTCCCTTCGGATAACTACCCCCCACTTACCATTGCCAAGCACACTGCAAATTCCGTTAATTCATTCACACTAATGATTCATAATCTATTAATGGGGTATATGGATGCAATGTTTCAGGAGTTATTGCCACATGCACATTCTCAGTAACATTGCCACCGTTAAAATCTTAGTAACGTAATCGCCATCATTATTAGTTCAAATAATATCTTTACTAATATAAACACATACCAAAGACAAGTATTAGCACATAACATGTAATTCAAGTCTACGCTTATGAGATTAGGTACCTCTTTGGATGCAAAAAAAAAAAAAAAAAAGTTCAGTTTTATAGCAATTTAATGATCAGTTTCATGTAAACCTTACACCAACTAGATTGGATATAACCAATTCCCAGAAGTAACAATATACAGATTTCAAGTTGGAAAAAGCACAAGTTCGCCAATGTTGAGACAAGAACCAACATCTGTTCGAAAGGAAGAATGGCAAACAGAACCATCAATATAACAGTGTGACACTATGCAATCTACACAAAATATCAAACTCTACAAATGATCATTCTTCTACCAAACTACATATTCCGAGATAAAGAAAGAAAGAACTAACGCTGCAGACGTAGGACTCCCGTCACCGCCAATAGGAAGGTCAACCGCAGACAAAAACCTCCTATGTCTATCAGAATCATGAACCTTAAATTCACTCAAAGACCTTTTACTACCACCAAACTTATGTTGCACATGAAAAACCACATTTGCTGATCCCAACAAACACAATTCACTAAACACAACAAACCCAATAACTAAAACAACAACTTTATTCAGATCCATCTTCCACACCAACCTTTTAACTAAAACAAGAAAATTTCCAAATGGGTATCTTGAAATTTAACTAAATTAACAAACTTTTTAACTAAAACAAGAAAATTTCCAAATGGGTATCTTGAAAAATACAAACTTTATAACTAAAACAAGAAAATTTTCAAAAGAGTATTTTGAATTACAAACTTTGTATCTAAAAACAAGAAAATTTTCAAAAGGGTACCTTGAAATACAAACTTTATAACTAAATTAACAAACTTTTTAACTGGAAAAAGAAAAATTTTGAAAAATGAAACAAATAAACAAACTTTATAACTAATTATGAAATGGGTATAAAATATCTGCAAATCTTTATGAAAATAATGAAATTGAAGACAAGATAAGCGCCTCGAGTGAGCCGCTAGCGGCTACGACAAGAAACGTGTGATCAAAGCAATTTTCTTTATAAAAATATATACAGCATTTTGTTTTAGTGCATCATATCATATAAACCAACAATGTATTTGACAGATCTTGCTTTATGTTCTTTGACTTTTTATCTTCTGGTGTGTTGTGTTTAGGTTGACTTGGACTTTTTGTTTTGACTTTATTTTGTACTTGTAGAGTAGTAGACTAGTAGTAGAGGGTGGGTGGATTTTATTCTAGTTTTTGGTTCAAAATTTTATGTTTTTAAAAGAGAAAAATTATATTTTTGCATGCATTAGATGACCCAAAGAATTAAGATGTCAATAAATGCAATTAATATCTAAATGAAAATGACTAATGATGAGACATAGGTGTGTGCCATGCCTCGTGACTCGCGCAATTATATTAGAGAGAAAATGAGTGTTATGACGTGTTTTTTTTTTTTTTTTGGGTTTTTTGTATTTCGACCATTTAGGTCTAAATGTCTAAAAAAACTTAACGTTAAAATAAATTCTTTATTTTCATTTTAAACCTTTATAAATACCGCATTTGCTACACCCACAACAAACTTCAAACATTTTGAGTTTTGACTATCAATATGATTGATTCCAACAACGAAAGTGGTTATATCCTTTTGATGAAAGCTTTTGAGCACTATCAAGCATTGCAACAAGCTCAAAGTTGACGTTCACGGACTCATAAACCCTTGTGAACGATGAAATGCAAAAGAACATTAGAAGTGCGACTATTTTATTGAGACAACAAAATACCAGCGCGATATTTTATGCAACGTCACCATATGAGAAAAAACTATTTCCAAAAATAGTCAAGGGTATATTTAGTTAATCCCAAACCAAATTTGCATTGTAGATGGATCAAGATCATGGGCAGAGCCACATGAGGACGGGGAAGGGTCTTGCCCCCTAGGCTTAAACCTGTTAGCGTATTTATTTGTGATTCATGTGTTAAAATTTTATTTTATTTTCATCCCGGCCCTCCAGATGTTTTTCCCGAAAAAAAAATTATTTTGGCCCTCCTACAAAAAAAATTTCTGGTTCCGCCACTGATAAAGATATAACGAAGAAAAACTAAAGAAACACGTTCTTGAAATAATGAAAATCAGTTGGTTAAAAAATCTTGAAATTTTAAGTATATACAATTCACCTTCTTTTTTCTTTTTCTTTTTTTATAAAAATTTACACAAACAATACTTGTGATTTAAGTGTCATTGCATAATTTACACAAACAATCCTTGACAACTAGCAATCGGTTTAAATTCTCCAACTCTTAAATGCGTGTATATTTTTTTGAAGGTGTATGAGTGTTGTGAATAGATGAAGCATTATGTATATTTCCAAAGTGAGTAAAATCATAACTTCCAAAACTATATTAAAATATATATTATAGGTACAGTGGGTGGTTGGGTGTCATTGCGTGTGAAAGGTGGGTGTGATAACTTCTTGTTCAAAATAAAATAAAATAATTATGAATGACTGAAAATGCTAAATATGAAAAGATAGCCCATTGCCTTGGTTTATACGCATAATGTTTGCCTTTATTTTGTTCATCATATTGTAAGTGTACTAGATGTGTATTTGATGGTTGCTTTGATAACTAGTAATCGGTTTGAATTCTTAATTTCTTAAACGTTTTTTTTTTAAAGGTATATGAGTGTTGTGGACAGATGAAGCACTATGCATAGTAGCTCCCAAATTTATATTAAAATATGTATTATAGGTACGGTGGCTAGTTGGGTGTGACAATGTGTGTATGACGGGTGTGATAACTTCTTGTTAAAAAAAAAAAAAAAAAAAAAAAAAAAAAAAAAAAAAAACCCTTAATAAGAGTAAGTTTGAATAACAGAAAATGGTAAATATGAAAAGATAACCCATTGCCTTTGTTCATATGCATAATGTTTTCCGTTGTTAATTTATCAAGTTGTAATGTTTTCCGTTGGTAAATGAGTATTTGATGGTAGCCTTGACAACTAGCAATCGGTTTGATCCTCCATTTCTTAAATGTGTGTGCCTTTTATAAGGTGTGTAAGTGTTGTCGATAGATTAAGCATTATGTATTTTTTCAAAGTCAAAAGTGTTGGTGCAAATGATGACATATATCTCATTTATGTTTTAATGTTGATAATCGTTAACAACATCCCAAAACCAAAAGTGCACGAAGACATCCCTGGCACGCTAGGTCTGTTACAACTGACATTTTTAAGTTAATATTTAACTATTAACTTGAATGTTTTACTTTGAACACGTGAATATTTGACTTTACGTAAAACCATTAAGCTTTCCGCGTGTAACGAGAAACATCTTTGAACGCATTTCGTCACTAGACTAAGTTTAGTCTATGTTCAACAAGTACATTATTATTCTCATGAGCATACTTTATAAGTCATTTGCATACAGTTTTACAAGTATAACGTAAATCCTTCATACTTGCATTACATTCCATGCATGCATGCATAACTACATAATACTTCACCACCTGATGAGTCAAATTCTAACCAAATTATCTCTCACAGGTATTTAAAACCTTAAATCAGCCTAAGTTAAATAACTCATTAAATCAAAGAACCAATTTTCTCTTTGATATAGTCAAAATGTAAACCATGAGCAAGTTTCACAATCAGCTATTCAAAAGACTCAAAGGTATACACCTTATGAGCAAAACCTCAAGGAAGTCAGAGTCAAAACCACTGAGTGTTCACATATTAGAGGATAAAACCTCAGATATGTTGTACACTTCTTGGTAAAAACAGTCTATCTTCATGAAAGTCGAAGTCCAAACTGAATGAAAACTTGATGCGGAGTCAGCTAGCAAAGTGCAAGATGTTACAAACAATCAAAGACCTAGAGGACTCACAAATGTCTTTAGGGCTCTGAAAAGACTTATCATCTTAAGCCATGCAGAAGAACCAGTTACACAGATCATATACACTTAGAGTATACTTCAAGATACTTGCTAAAGTATATCAAAGGATCTGGCTGAAGTTCTCACACACGCTTAGGCGGGAGTAATTTAAGATAAGGCAAAGCGGAAAAAACCCTTGGGAAGATAAGGACTCATCGAGAACAGGGAAAGCAACTTGCATATACAAAAGTTGTTAGCACAATAAAGCAACCTTAGCCACACAAGTGCACGTGTACCTTACTTCCAGTTTGCCTCTAGTTTAGATATAACTGTTATCTTGAGTGGACAATTCAATATGGTTAAAGACTAAAAGTCCAAGAAATATGAAAGAATGCAAAAATGTAGCCCAAATCCAATACTAACAACAATTAACATTAACACCACTTTTATAGGAATTCCCTAAACTTACTCAACCCTAATTTCACTTTATCTCATTTTCACGCAGTCACAAACGCCATCTTCTCTAAAACAAATTTGTCAGCCACCGAACACAAACACAAACTACAAATTTGTCCCTTGTTTATATTAACAATGATCACTCCTTTATTAACCACGAATATTTAAAGATCTCTTATGCTTTTCTTTCAATTTAACCCAAACACCAGATACACTCTAATCTTATTTTACTTTGAAGTTTGAACCACCAACAAACACTGATGTTCAGTTTCAAGATGCAAGATGGCTTCAAGATTCTTTAATAAAGGTTTCGAGTAGATGTATTTTTCGATCTTGTTTTGTTTTATTTTTTAAACTTACAAACCGAAATATTCGCCACAACCATTATCTGAATATGCGAATCTAACTCGTTTGTTAATTTGGTGGTTTTGATTGGTTGTGTTTAGGTGTTTTGATGATGTTTAAGTGGTTGGGTGGTGTTGCTAAAACTGGATCTTGATAACACTAGTGCTAAATCATTTGGTGTTTTGTTTGGATTTATAAATCTGACAAGTTTTGAGTTGATAATTTTGTTGCTAAACCATTGTCCTTTTTCTGGTGCTCTTATTTTTCAAATCTTAATTAGTGGTGATGATGGTTGTTGTAATGGCGGTGAGGGATTTTTTTAGAGAGTGTAAGAGTATATTTCTAGAGATAGTGAAGATGGTTTTGTTTTTTTAGTTTGTGGTGTAATGCAGCTTATGTATGAATATTAAAGAGATGTTACAAGTTTATAAAATTAAAGACATTTAATTTTCAGTTGTTACATATTTACAAGTTTATAGAATTTAAGTTGTTTAATTACCAGGTTGTTACAAGTTTATAAAATTGAATATAACTTTCCATTAAAAGTATGTAAATGTTGAATCTGGATTTTTAAGCCTTCTATTAATAGCATGTCCCACATGTTTTACATAGTAGTATAAATTATATGGATTGTAACTAAAAAGTGACAGAAACAAAAACTAAAAGACAGAAATGTCAAAGTCCATCACCATATCTCACATAAGAAAATGACCCGAGTCCAAGTAAACTAAAAAATATATATATCTTTGAACTTGTAGAATAATTGGAAAATTATAGTATGTGGACAAAAATGAGATCGCTGCATCAATAATACATTACACTTATTGCGAAGTCAAGGGCAATCATCCACACAATATGTGTAGATAGTCTTCACTAGATTACAGATCTGGACCAATCGAGCAGCCTAAATTTTGTAATGTCATGAATGAGAATGTTACGAGTTGTCAAATTTAATATTGGTAAGGGTAATATTGTAATAGGATGAGTACTAGTACTAGTACGTGTGTTGGTGATTTGAGTCACAACCAATTGCATCTATGGGTATCTAGTTTCGGTTTGGGTGTTTGGTGTGTTTTTTTTTTTTTTTTTTTTTTTTTTTTTTTTTTTTTTGTTGAACGAGTTGGGTTTTGGTTGTGTCATTTAAAAAAAGTGGGAATAAGGATTTTAATATTAAGATACTTATTAAACAAGACCTAATTTTGAATCAAGAATTATTAGCAAGTTGTGCAGCACATGTTCTGGAAACCAAACTACACTTTGTCTGAATCAACCCATATCTAACCCATATCTGAGGGTGATTCAGAACCCTACATCTAAATCATATTTCTTTTGTGATTCTAGCTTTGTGGTTTTAGTTTGGTTGTAAGGACCGATATGAGGGGAAAAGGCCTCAACCACCAACACGCGTACCAGTACTAGTACTCACCCTATTACGTTACTACCCTTACCAATATTAAATTTGAGAACACGTAATGTTTCTGTTCATGACATTTCAAAATTCAGGCTTGTTGGGAATTACAGATTTGATAATTACAAAACCCACGAGAAGAATGAAGAAAGAAAAAACAATGAGGACCCAAGATGAAATATTTAGTTAGCTTTCATAGTAAGCTAGGTTTTTATGTAAACCCTAGCCTCTCTATTATATAAAGGGAGGTAGGGCGTTGGTTATTAGTATCCCTTCATAGTTAGTCTCTCCAATGAGAGTCTAGAAACGCATAGAGCGTTAGTAGTAGTAGTAGTTGTAGTAGTTTATTTTTATTTCAATAAAGAAAACCTTATTAGTAACTTTGATTGTTCTTGTTCTATATTCCGCTGTGCTTATTATCATTGTTACTAATCCTAGAAGAGCTTAAACGATCTTTCACAATTGGTATCAGAGACAGGGGGCTCGTGATATCTAGGGATCTACAAGGTTTTCATCGTCAATAAAAAGCAGTTTCGAAGAAGAGCGGATCTGGTAAAGAGCAGATGTGAAAAGAGCAGTTAGAAGGGAGCGGATGTGGTTTTTTGGTTGTCGAATGGAGCAGCCTTGATGAAGGTAACCTCGTACATTATTAATTTATCGGTTCTTAATACAATTCATTATTATGATTTGTCATCATGTGCGTGAGTTACAATATACTGAATTGAAGATTCGTTTTTTTCAATACTATATGAGAACATGGGACGATGGTTCTTATATTTTATTAATTAAAGATCTCAAGATGAATGAAACGAAGTGCTGCTATTATTGTTTCTAATGATTTGGTAATAGATTATAATGGGTCCATGGCATCATGTGTCATATTTCATTCTTCATCACATGGGAAGTGATTTGATCAATTGGACTGATGTAGCGTTGAAAAAGTGATATGAGGTAATCGTAATTTTTCTTTGGTATCGATTAATTATTTTACAACCTCGTACTGAATTTGGAGTTTAGTACATGATGGTTCCAATTATATTTGATGAATACTCAATTAATGATACCTCGTATTAATAAGGATCATGGGTCGGTGGTATATGGGATTGATTTATTTACTGATTGGTTCATTCAAGATAGTGGGGCTGAATTAGTTTTATACTCGTAGTGATGCTATCTTTTGATTGGTGGAGATGATTGCATATGATATAAACCTCGTACTTAAATTCAATATGTCGGCTGTGGGGTTTATTAATATTCCGAGATTAGTTTTATGAGATGCATTAAATTGGTCATAGATCTGTGATAGGTTGTCAAATCATGGGTCAGTGATTAGTTAATTGATTTTATTTCGGAAAAAGATGTTGCAAGTATTAAATTGGTCTCCTTGATTTAATATTAAAAGGATGCATCACGTGTGGGATATGTTTTGTTGTCTACTGAATAGTACTACCTCGTACTGTTGTTACTTACATGGGTCAAATCGGTGTAAAGTTGGATTATTTGTGTGGTTCCCACGATGATGTTGTGATTTGATTGGTCAAGAGGTAAAGCAAATATTAAATTGATCGATGATGGTGGTCATTCTTGGCACGTGATGACTGACATTGTGAGTCAGTAGTTTTGTTTAGAGGTAATTCTTTAATCACCCCAGAAGTACAACCATGTGTACCCCATTCACCCTACCAATTTTAGTTTTCTTCAAATACCCCGGGGGCGACTCTATCTCAAAAAAATTTGGGCGACTGGACCCACATTTCTGGGACGACTTGTCTTTTAGTGAAAAAGTATACTTTCTTGTCCATAGTAAAATTACAATCTAATCCTTTTGTGTTTTGTGACCTCAGCACCTTCTAGATATCTTACTTCTGATATTTTTCTAACTCTAGTTAATAAAGTTGGTAGAGGTTATTGGAAGCAACTTAATATCAGAAATTTGTTTATTCCAAACAAATACTATTAACTAATTCACCCACAAACTAAATCATACTTCACCCACCTCACCTCTCATCCCTCTCCTTTATCTCTCTCGTCTGCCGCAACCGACCACCCAAAACATGACCACCGCCACTCCTACATCTACACCACCACCACAAATCGAACTACCATGAGGTTGTCTTCTTTTTCTGCATGTACAGCTTTCATCATAATGAATGTTCGAATAAGACAAAGGTAGGAAACACATATCGAACCACAAATTAATTATTCTTTCATCATTCCAAAAACACCCAAAACACTCCCGTCACTCCCACCATGTAGATCGAAGAAGACAAAGGTAGGAAACACGAGTCATGCTCGTTTTGACTCGGTACGGGTCAACTCGTGACTCATATGTCACGGATCTAATGTTTTTGGGTTAAACATCAATGGGTTTTGATGTTTTAATGTTTTTGATAAATAAAAATGGTTAAACTTGTTATGGTATCGTCTTTGTGTCGTGTTTGTGCTCGGATTTGCTTATTTCGAGACATGTTATGCTTGTTATGGTGGTGTTGGTGGATGATGGGTAAAGATGGTGGTGGTCGGCTGTTAGTGATGGCGGCCGGCTATTGGTGGTAGTGGATGTATTTATGTGTGTTTGGAGATAAATAATGTTTGTACCTTTGAAAGAAAAGTTTATTGTTCCATTGATAAGAAACATGAATCAAGTTGTACTAATAATGTTTGTGGGGGTGGCCGGAGTGGTCGCCGAAAAATTTAAGAGGAGGCCGGAGTGGTCGCCGGAATGTGAGGTGGCCGGAGTGGGTGGTGGTTAAAAGGGAATAAATGTACAAGTTTATAAGCTGTTGGTACAAAAACAAATGTGAGGGTATACTTGTAATTTTACTATGGACAAGAAAGTATACTTTTTCACTAAAAGACAAGTCGCCCCAGAAATGTGGGTCCAGTCGCCCAAAATTTTTTGAGATAGAGTCGCCCTCGGGGTATTTGAAGGAAACTAAAATTGGTGGGGTGAATGGGGTACACATGGTTGTACTTCTGGGGTGATTAAAGAATTACCTCTTTTGTTTATTGTTCTTTATCAGAATGGTGGAGCAGGGATTGGTCATTATTTGAAGTCTGCAATATTCGAGAATGGAATGCTTTCGAAAGTTTCTACTGGTATGATATTCTTGATACTGCTATTTTCATTGATTTCTGCTGATGCACGTTTGGAATTCGTTTTGCTGCTGAAATGGTTGATTCTGCTGCTCGGATCCTACTGAATGTTATATTGTTTCTGCTGATGGTTATTTGGTTTCTCCTGATTGGTTCCTACTGATCGGTTCCTCCTGGTGGTTTCTATTGATGATTCTTGCTGACTTCTTTATGGTTCCTGCTGACTTGTTGTATACTTTTTCTTTTGGTCGGTTTTGGTTCCTACTAGTCATGTGAGATTACTAATGGTTAAGGAGGACGGAGTTATCAACCATCATCAGTATTTCGTTGAGGAGATTACTTGTTGAAGACATTTGATTATAGTTTATTTGATGTTGTAGTTGATTCTCACAGGTTTTGTGTTCTTATCATATCTTAAAAGGATTTGAGCTTTTTAAGATAACTTGCTTGGTTTGAATGGTGACGAAGACTTGACGACTCTAGTGAAGGGGTATGATCCATTTTATTGTGCTTAATGCGTACATTTGCTATCACTTGAAGGAGTTACGTTATTTGTGCTCAGTGTCTCATTGGATAAGTCAATGAGGAGTTTGTCAAGAGGCCGTCACGTGGATAGTGCAAGACATAAGATGCAAGGTTGGGAGATTCCATTTCTTCATCAAATCAGTTATGATTGATTTTCTTCATCAGTGATCACTCCATGGAACCTATTGGATTCAAGAGATGGCAAGTATACTTTTAAGGGGAAGCTTATTGTTCATATATACTTGACCACATTGCTGATGTTTGATACTGCTGATGCTCGTTCCTGCTGCTCCTTACTACTGCTTATTAGTTAAAAAAATAATAAAAAAATAAATAAATAAATAATCATTAGTTGGTTTCTACATGCATCACTTGAGGGGAAGCGTCTACGAGTTGCACAAGACCCCTATTAGATGATTACAAAAAGGAGAAGAATAGTTATGAAGTGCAGCTTGGCTTATTATTTGTGATGACATTGTTTCTTCATGCAGATTGTTTTGTAATATCAAATAGGGGAAGATTGTTGGGAATTACAGATTTGATAATTACAAAATCCACGAGAAGAATGAAGAAAGAAGAAACAATGAGGACCTAAGATGAAATATTTAGTTAGCTTTCATAGTAAGCTAGGTTTTTGTGTAAACCCTAGCCTCTCTATTATATAAAGGGAGGTAGGGCGTTGGTTATTAGTATCCCTTCATATCTAGTCTCTCCAATGAGAGTCTAGAAACGCATAGAGCGTTAGTAGTTGTAGTAGTTTATTTTTATTTCAATAAAGAAAACCTTATTAGTAACTTTGATTGTTCTTGTTCTATATTCCGCTGTGCTTATTATCATTGTTACTAATCCTAGAAGAGCTTAAACGATCTTTCACAAGGCTGCTCGATTGGGTCCTGGTTTGTAATCTAGTGAAGAATATCTACACATATTGTGTGGATGATTGGCCTTGACTTGGCAATATGTGTAATGTATTATTGATGCACCGATCTCATTTTGTCCACATACTATAATTTTCAACTTATTCTAAAAGTTCAAAGATATTTTGTTTTTGTAGTTTACTTAGACTCGGGTCATTTTCTATTATAAAATGACTTGGGTCAAAGGTATTTTGTTTTTTTTTTTATTCATGATAAAAAAAACATAGCCGGGAAAAGCGTCACATCATTACAGGAAAAGAAAGAAACGTCAAAGTCCATCACCATATCTCACAAATTCAATATAGTAATGGACTTTGGAGGACTTGATAGCGTATAGGGGTTTCAACCCATCATCACCAAAAGTAAGCACACCAAAAGTACACAAGAGCTCATGAAAAAGTACACAAAGATCCACATAAAAGTACAGATAGGTGTACTTTTATGTGAGTCTCTGTGTACTTTTAATATACTTTTTGTGTACTTAACTTGTGCCCCTAGGGCACAAGTTAGAAAAACCCATGATTAAAACCATACACTCAACACATGCCCAAGACACACCGAAAGAGTAAAACCCATCACGCTTTGCCTGCGAAGCAAGTTCCTAGGCCTGACAACGAGCAAACCTAGCCTGGATTATGAAATGCCTGTATTTTTTTATTTTTTTTTTCAAATATTGGATACGTCGTATAGGTTTTGTACTTGTGAAAACTGCTAAAACTAAAATCTGAACTAAACATGTCTTATTATAACTACATATAAAGAGTTTATGGTCAAAGTGAAATGTGAAAAAGTCAATAAGTGAAAAGTTGAAAACCTATATTCGGTAAGTCTGTGTAACACCCCCAATTCATGTATGCAGCGGAATTCAAACTGGGTGTTACTCGACGGCACAATAGTCACAATAATAGAAAACGAACTCCAATTGAGTCGTTTTAAAAGATTTATCATTCAAATTGTATAAATATCAGAGATTACAAAATGAGGTCCCAATTGGTTCCATGTTTACAAATCACATTAAGTGAGTTTTCGAATGATAATAAAATTTATAGCCCTCTTGAGTATCCGTGTCCTTCCGTGCCATCCTTGATCGTCATGAACCTGAAATACATGCTTGAGAGGTCAACACAAAGGTTGAGTGATATTCATAGAGTTTGTTAAATCGTTTGAACACAATATGTTGGTAGTGTGAGCTATGGACTCACACCAATGTTTGGAAAACAAAACAGGCAGGCTACGTTATTATACACCCATAAAATGTATTATACACTAAGCTTATGACACCAAAATGTTAACGTGTACCAATATCGATCGGCAGATTTATCCCGGTAGGTACTTTGCTAACATACCTAAATCTCAAATATTAGTGCATTTGTTTGAACTTAGTCAACACAAATGGGATTCGTCAATCCCAATAGGCCTATTCACAATATTTGCGCTCACTATTGCTAGTGATTAAATGGTTCATAATAAGGGATCTCGGTTTAGCAAGGTTGGTACTTAGTGATAATAAAACAATCAGGCAAGCATACAATTTAAAAACATTGTGCTCGGTTAAAAATAGCATGTATTCCCCCTAAGGGTTTGTAAAACAATTAAGTAATGGAAAATGGGGCTATGAACTCACCTTAAGTAAGATAGCAAGTAATGAATGTAACGGTTGAATCGTGAAGGTTTCTACGAGCAACCTATAATAGAATGATTCGACTTAGGATTTGAGTAAAGAATATAACGGAGTGCCTATATATATATCTTGCATTATAGTCCATGACGTGGTATGATGTATATTGTAAGACTTTGAAAGAAAAGATTCATGAACATGTATGTTTTGTATATCGTTTACTACCGTTCGGGCCGACATAATTCAGAAGTCATGTTAGTAAGCGTTCGAGGAGCCAGGACACTTTAACTCGTAAATCCACAACTCATCTCGACGGCTTACATAATGAACTCCTCACATGAGGCTCCCTACTATTGTAGTAGTTGATAAAATATATAGATATAAGTTTTGATCCGAAAGGTTACATGTCCGATATTTGAATAAACTTAGGAAAGTTTATTTGTACATGAAGATTGTTATTAGGGGTAGTTTCATAAGTCTTGTATGACCATTTTCTCTTTGTAATATCTCATGGTTCCTTTTTAAGTGAAGTAGATTCAAATTGCTTGTTCAAGTTCTCGCCAATTCCTTGTTTCAGGTTTTTGCCTAAGTAAGCTTGTATGGTCATTTCGTCATGGCCTAGCCATGACCTTTGGTCCTTGTTCCAAGGTCATGAGACACAACCTTGGCTCTAGCCATGGTGGTGGTCTTGATTATAGGTCATAAGACCTCTTGTTCCTTTTAGAATATAACCATAATCTAGTGTCTTATATATATGTAAATAGCTGTTAAGAAACTGAGAAATATCTCACTCGGAAAGCGTTTTCAAGGCTCGAGCTTCTTTATCCCTGAACGAAAACGTGATTCCGGACAACTTTCGTGTTTTAACTTTTTCATGAAACGGAGCAGAAAGGCCTCTTTTTGCGTGTTTTAGGTTCTGTCACAGAAACATTTTAGGCAGTTTTGCCGGAAATCTTTGGTAACTTCAAATGGGCGTAACTTTTGACTCGTATACTCGTTTTAGGTGGTTCAAGTTGCTATGGTTTCCTTGTTAAGTCCTATACTGTAATATGTAATAATCCAATATCAAATTTTTACCATTTTGATCAGGTCTTACCAAGAAAGTCACTAGTTTGCTTCTTTTAGTAACTTATCTTAACAATCAATTACAACAACATGTTTTAGTCATTTTTATACATCATGGACATTTATACAAGACATAATATAGGCAAGAATAACATGTAAATGATATGAACATGATTAATTAACAAGAAGCATGTTAGGTTTAGGCTTACAACTTTTGGCTTTCAACAAAGAAAGGAAAGTAGCAAGTAAGGAAAAGGACTTTGATAGACTTGCTTCAACCCACTTCACTTCATGCAATCTTTCTACCCTTGTAATCTTGAAAGATGGATGATGAAGGTTGAGGTGACTTGAGTGGATTCAAACTCAAGAGAAATCACCAAGTATATTAGGGTTTGGAAGTGTTTTGGTAACCTAAGATCACACTAGGGTTTCTATCTTGAACTTTCACTTGAACCTTGCTATAATTTGGAAGAAAATGAGCTAAGGATGAGAGGATGGGGTGTGTGGGACGTTGGAATGGCCAAGGGGGGGGAGAGGGGCTTAAATAAGGTCTTGAGGAGGTTACATGTATGACTAGTCAACACTTGGAGACCAAGTTTAACACTTGTAATCATCCAAGGTTACATAGCATGAGATCAAGCCACAAGGGTGGTGAATCCCCCCCCCCCTATTGGCGGTTTGGAGTGGCTAGGGAGGATGACTTGGCTAGTTGGTGATATTATCCAAGATATGGTGTTAGTTTTGGCTCCGTAAAATGCTAACCGTAAATGGTTAAACCACGAAACGTAAAACCGGGTATCGTAAAAATACGAAACTTGGAAGAATGGTTAAACATGTCATTATACTCCATAATAAAATATAAAATGAGTGGTAGGTTCCATTGGGGTGGTAAAACCCTGCTAAAACTGGAAACACGGGTCTAAAACGCGTAATACGTAAAATGTACGAATATTGCGTAAAATTGAGAAAAGTAAAATATTACTTTTCTAATAGGTTATAAATGATTTAAAATGACTTATAATGTCTAGACTGAGCTCAGTCTAGTGTCAGTTGGTATTAAATGTCTTTTAGACATCAAACCGTAAGCCTAAAAATCAAGGAATGACTTATAAAATCAAGGAATGATTTTTGGTCAAAGGAGGAGGGAAAAATATGTTGACTTTTTCTAATAAGTTGAAAACTCGAATCGTATTAGAAACGTGGTGCAGGTATAGGCTAAGGTTACGGCTGAGTAAAAATGCTTAAAAACTGAAAATTCCAGTTTTTCACGGCCGAGGCTTATTTTGGTCATGTTTTTCTCAGTCATGATTTATTCTAAAATAAATCATGAGTGTGTCAAACATTTTTCTGATGTGGGGTCACTTAACGTGGTCGAGTTTCGTTGTACGTAGAATTTCTGAATGACGTTTTACCCTAAAACGTGTAATTCCTTAATAACTTTCACGAAAATGATCTGACGAATGTCAAACATTTAATTTGCCATGGAAATGATTTATCACTCGAGAATATCAAATAAAAATCAACTTTCGGGAAAGTTTCGGGAAAAATGAATAGTAAAATGAATAGTAAAAGTGAATAGTGAATTTTCCGGGAATAGTAATTAACCTGAAATTGCGAATTGTTACAGTCTCCACCCCATATGAGAGCTTCGTCCCGGAGATCAATTTGCGTTGGGAGTAGAAACTTTGTTGGTAAAAAGATGTGGGTATTTCTTACGTATCTGGTCCTCTCGTTCCCATGTGTATTCAGGACCACGTCGTGAGTTTCAACGAACTTTGACAATTGGAATACGGCTTTGCTTGAGTTGTTTGACCTCTCGGTCCATGATTTCTACGGGTTCCTCAATAAATTGAAGTTCGTCATTGAGTTGAATTTCATCGAGTGGAATCACTAGTGATTCATCCGACAAGCATTTCTTTAGGTTAGATACATGGAAAGTGGGGTGTACACTACTGAGTTCTGAAGGAAGCTCAAGTCTGTACGCCACATGGTCAACCCTGGCTAGGATTTTGAATGGTCCGATGTATCTTGGGTTTAGTTTTCCTCGCTTACCGAATCATATCAAGCCTTTCCAAGGCGATACCTTTAGCATAACCCTGTCTCCGACTTGGAATTCTAGGGGTCTGCGTCGTGTGTCGATGAACAGGTGTGGTTACTTATGAGGACTAAAGTCTGGGATTACCAGTGATGCAGTTTGATTTGTCGTTTTAGTGTATGGCATAGGATGAGGCTTACTTTTATGTAGGAAAGGTATGGTAATAGTCGAATATCAAAGGAAATTGATATAGCAGTCGAATATTAATAGGAATTGATATAGTAGTTGCAATCATAGCCTTGTAAGCAATCGGTTGTTGTACCTAGTGTTTATTGACTTCATACTTATGTTATTTCGGATACAAATAAGCCCACTTGTTTATAATTCTTTATTTACATAGAGAGGCATCCCAAACAATGTAAATACGGAAATATAAACTTGTGGTTCGGTGATTTACAATTTCTTTATTTAAATGAAAAGGCATCCCAATCCATTCAAATAATTACAAATCATCCTACTTAAGAATTCCCAACACAACATTCACAATTAGCCGGTGAGTTACAAGGTAGTGTATTACGGGATGATACTGGTGTTCCAAAAGTACAAGATGAATATTCAATCTTGTAAAGCTGATGAGGGTACTTGTGGTGTAACTATAGATGATTTGAGCTTTAAAAGTGCATCAAGATCTGTTAATGAGCTTGTGTTTGCCACGGTTGTGAAGGTAATGTTGTGATATGTTGATGAACAAAAGTGCTTAGTGTATGCTTAATGTTAATATTGGTAGAGATGTCAAGTTTGCTTTAAAATTTTAAGAAATTTTAAAGGTTTATGACGGGATGGTATCCTTAGGACCTAAACAGGATAGTACTTCTACAGGATGAAGAGAATAATTGATAACTATCCCAAGATAGTAGTTCGGATTATCTCATAAATGAAAAATTTCAAGAATGAATTTAGATCATACAAATAAGGTGTTAAGATCTTGCTGAGTGGTAAGGCACTATCGTGTCTCTAGATTGTTTTAATGTATTCTGGTGGTTTATCGTGTTCATGTAGGAAATCAATCTAAACATAACCCTAGTACAACTATTCTCAGTATTTGAAAATTTTAAGTCGAATATAGTTAGTCAGACTATATCCCACTGTCCCTAGGTTAAATATAGGTGACTAGTCTATATTTAGCCAAGGTTCGATAAGATTTTCAAATACCTAAATTAGGTATACTTTTGATATGTCCGTTGCTTTCGGGAAACTGTCTACTAAACAAAGGCGATGTCAACCCTTAAGTTGCAAGTCCTGCCCATACAAGACTTGTAATGTATGTTTTCATATTCCATTGAATAGAAGATAGTAAAGGTAGGTACGTGTGGAAAGGAAGTTTTAAGTAGTTCTAAAATAGAACATACTTGGCCAGGATCACGAACTTTTAATAATGAAGGTTTCAGAAGAAAACTTTGATGAATGTAGGGCTGAACTTCAGCTTTTGTAGGTGATGGATTTGTTTGTCCTTTAAAAATCTCATATTTCTATTTAGAAATCGATAGGTTGTGACGGGTTTTTGATATCATATGAAATGATATTGATGATGTGATGGAATAATTCTAGAGACCATTCCGCAAAACACAATGTCTCGGAAGTAGGTTAGACCATTGTGCAATTCACAATGTCTGGGAAGTAGGTTAGACCATTGTGTGACTCAAAACATTTGAGAAATGGTTAAGACCATTGTATAATACAATGTCTTGGAAAATATGAAAGACCATTGCAATCAGTTACAATGTCTTGGACATAAAATGTTGGAGTAGGAACATGATTGGGAGAATGTGGTAGTGTCGTAATGCCCTAGAATAGGCATACGCATATATGTTTAGTCCATTGTTTAGATAAATGATTGAAAATAAACCGAGTTTATATATCAATATACTAATATGTTCATGTAGCATAAAATGCTTACGGGGAAATGCTCAAAATGGGTATATATGAATATACTAATATGTTTGTGTATCATAACATGCTTACTAAGTCCATAATCGTTTGGAGGATGGAAGACACGGAGAGCGGAAGGCTATAAAATGTTTTTGTTTGTATGTGTGGTTATAGTTTAGGTCTCAATTAGACCCGTTTCTCTATAACCATGGCTCTGGTACCAATCTGTAACACCCCCAATTCATGTATGCAGCGGAATTCAAACTGGGTGTTACTCGACGGCACAATAGTCACAATAATAGAAAACGAACTCCAATTGAGTCGTTTTAAAAGATTTATCATTCAAATTGTATAAATATCAGAGATTACAAAATGAGGTCCCAATTGGTTCCATGTTTACAAATCACATTAAGTGAGTTTTCGAATGATAATAAAATTTATAGCCCTCTTGAGTATCCGTGTCCTTCCGTGCCATCCTTGATCGTCATGAACCTGAAATACATGCTTGAGAGGTCAACACAAAGGTTGAGTGATATTCATAGAGTTTGTTAAATCGTTTGAACACAATATGTTGGTAGTGTGAGCTATGGACTCACACCAATGTTTGGAAAACAAAACAGGCAGGCTACGTTATTATACGCCCATAAAATGTATTATACACTAAGCTTATGACACCAAAACGTTAACGTGTACCAATATCGATCGGCAGATTTATCCCGGTAGGTACTTTGCTAACATACCTAAATCTCAAATATTAGTGCATTTGTTTGAACTTAGTCAACACAAATGGGATTCGTCAATCCCAATAGGCCTATTCACAATATTTGCGCTCACTATTGCTAGTGATTAAATGGTTCATAATAAGGGATCTCGGTTTAGCAAGGCTGGTACTTAGTGATAATAAAACAATCAGGCAAGCATACAATTTAAAAACATTGTGCTCGGTTAAAAATAGCATGTATTCCCCCTAAGGGTTTGTAAAACAATTAAGTAATGGAAAATGGGCTATGAACTCACCTTAAGTAAGATAGCAAGTAATGAATGTAACGGTTGAATCGTGAAGGTTTCTACGAGCAACCTATAATAGAATGATTCGACTTAGGATTTGAGTAAAGAATATAACGGAGTGCCTATATATATATCTTGCATTATAGTCCATGATGTGGTATGATGTATATTGTAAGACTTTGAAAGAAAAGATTCATGAACATGTATGTTTTGTATATCGTTTACTACCGTTCGGGCCGACATAATTCAGAAGTCATGTTAGTAAGCGTTCGAGGAGCCAGGACACTTTAACTCGTAAATCCACAACTCATCTCGACGGCTTACATAATGAACTCTTCACATGAGGCTCCCTACTATTGTAGTAGTTGATAAAATATATAGATATAAGTTTTGATCCGAAAGGTTACATGTCCGATATTTGAATAAACTTAGGAAAGTTTATTTGTACATGAAGATTGTTATTAGGGGTAGTTTCATAAGTCTTGTATGACCATTTTCTCTTTGTAATATCTCATGGTTCCTTTTTAAGTGAAGTAGATTCAAATTGCTTGTTCAAGTTCTCGCCAATTCCTTGTTTCAGGTTTTTGCCTAAGTAAGCTTGTATGGTCATTTCGTCATGGCCTAGCCATGACCTTTGGTCCTTGTTCCAAGGTCATGAGACACAACCTTGGCTCTAGCCATGATGGTAGTCTTGATTATAGGTCATAAGACCTC
Organism: Artemisia argyi; assembly: GCA_030686995.1. NCBI lineage: Eukaryota > Viridiplantae > Streptophyta > Magnoliopsida > Asterales > Asteraceae > Artemisia > Artemisia argyi. The sequence goes on from JARVZY010002881.1 coordinate 59,530, forward strand.
TTGTTCCTTTTAGAATATAACCATAATCTAGTGTCTTATATATATGTAAATAGCTGTTAAGAAACTGAGAAATATCTCACTCGGAAAGCGTTTTCAAGGCTCGAGCTTTTTTGTCCCTGAACGAAAACGTGATTCCGGACAACTTTTGTGTTTTAACTTTTTCATGAAACGGACCAGAAAGGCCTCTTTTTGCGTGTTTTATGTTCTGTCACAGAAACATTTTAGGCAGTTTTGCCGGAAATCTTTGGTAACTTCAAATGGGCGTAACTTTTGACTCGTATACTCGTTTTAGGTGGTTCAAGTTGCTATGGTTTCCTTGTTAAGTCCTCTACTGTAATATGTAATAATCCAATATCAAATTTTTACCATTTTGATCAGGTCTTACCAAGAAAGTCACTAGTTTGCTTGTTTTAGTAACTTATCTTAACAATCAATTACAACAACATGTTTTAGTCATTTTTATACATCATGGACATTTATACAAGACATAATATAGCAAGAATAACATGTAAATGATATGAACATGATTAATTAACAAGAAGCATGTTAGGTTTAGGCTTACAACTTTTGGCTTTCAACAAAGAAAGGAAAGTAGCAAGTAAGGAAAAGGACTTTGATAGACTTGCTTCAACCCACTTCACTTCATGCAATCTTTCTACCCTTGTAATCTTGAAAGATAGATGATGAAGGTTGATGTGACTTGAGTGGATTCAAACTCAAGAGAAATCACCAAGTATATTAGGGTTTGGAAGTGTTTTGGTAACCTAAGATCACACTAGGGTTTCTATCTTGAACTTTCACTTGAACCTTGCTATAATTTGGAAGAAAATGAGCTAAAGATGAGAGGATGGGGTGTGTGGGACGTTGGAATGGCCAAGGGGGGGGGGAGAGGGGCTTAAATAAGGTCTTGAGGAGGTTACATGTATGACTAGTCAACACTTGGAGACCAAGTTTAACACTTGTAATCATCCAAGGTTACATAGCATGAGATCAAGCCACAAGGGTGGTGAATCCCCCCCCCCTATTGGTGGTTTGGAGTGGCTAGGGAGGATGACTTGGCTAGTTGGTGATATTATCCAAGATATGGTGTTAGTTTTGGCTCCGTAAAATGCTAACCGTAAATGGTTAAACCACGAAACGTAAAACCGGGTATCGTAAAAATATGAAACTTGGAAGAATGGTTAAACATGTCATTATACTCCATAATAAAATATAAAATGAGTGGTAGGTTCCATTGGGGTGGTAAAACCCTGCTAAAACTGGAAACACGGGTCTAAAACGCGTAATACGTAAAATGTACGAATATTGCGTAAAATTGAGAAAAGTAAAATATTACTTTTCCAATAGGTTATAAATGATTTAAAATGACTTATAATGTCTAGACTGGGCTCAGTCTAGTGTCGGTTGGTATTAAATGTCTTTTAGACATCAAACCGTAAGCCTAAAAATCAAGGAATGACTTATAAAATCAAGGAATGATTTTTGGTCAAAGGAGGAGGGAAAAATATGTTGACTTTTTCTAATAAGTTGAAAACTCGAATCGTATTAGAAACGTGGTGCAGGTATAGGCTAAGGTTACGGCTGAGTAAAAATGCTTAAAAACTGAAAATTCCAGTTTTTCACGGCCGAGGCTTATTTTGGTCTTGTTTTTCTCAGTCATGATTTATTCTAAAATAAATCATGAATGTGTCAAACATTTTTCTGATGTGGGGTCACTTAACGTGGTCGAGTTTCGTTGTGCGTAGAATTTCTGAATGACGTTTTACCCTAAAACGTGTAATTCCTTAATAACTTTCACGAAAATGATCTGACGAATGTCAAACATTTAATTTGCCATGGAAATGATTTATCACTCGAGAATATCAAATAAAAATCAACTTTCGGGAAAGTTTCGGGAAAAATGAATAGTAAAATGAATAGTAAAAGTGAATAGTGAATTTTCCGGGAATAGTAATTAACCTGAAATTGCGAATTGTTACAGTCTGACTTTTTTTTGCACACAGGTTTGGAATACAGTAATCCCATGGTAACCGGGGCGTTATATTAAGAAGTCAAACAAGGTTAATGGTATAAACCAAAACTTTAAGAGGAAGAATCAGTTAAAAAAAATTCAAAACACCCATTAAAATCGGATTATGCATTCGCTGTTAATCTTTTTTCCTATAGCTCTAGAATTAAACTTTTGTATTTGTTTTGATCTTGCAGGCTCACAAATTGGTATTACACTGATTGAGTTTTTTTTGAAAAAACAAATTTTGCATCTCCACCGACTCCACAATATGTAAGGTAAGTTATTATGCTTCTTTATCTTTTCTGATTTTGAATAGATTTTGAATTCAGCTACGGGTGAGAAATTGTATTTTTTTTTGTCACAAAGGAAAACAAATACATTCTTCAATCATGTTCGTTTTACAGTGTTATTTGAATTATATTAATTGCATGTTCTTTGATTGTGATTTTTATAGTTTGATTGGAATTTTTATTGGTCTTGAATTGTTTATGCATATGCACATTAAGTTTACTGTGTAGGTGGAAATTATGTATTGGGAGTGATCACTGTTTGTGATCAATAAACCCTAAGTTCTATTTGTGCGGTAATTCCTTGTGAGGCCACATCAATTT
>JARVZY010002882.1:0-146467 GCA_030686995.1 Artemisia argyi
TCAGGAACAAAGAGGCTCGAGCCTTGAAAACGCCTTCTGAGTGAGATATTTCTCAGTTTCTTAACAGCTATTTACATATTTTAAGTCACTAAGTTATTGTCATACTTTCAAAGGAATAAAAGGTATTATGACCTATAACCAAGACCCCCACCATGGCTAGAGCCAAGGTTGTGTAACATGACCTTGGAACAAGGACCAAAGGTCATGGCTAGGCCATGACGAAATGACCAAACCAACTTACAATGGCGTAAACATGAAACAATGAAATTGGCGATAACATGAACAAGTAATTTGTATCTACTTCATCTAAAAGGAAACCATGAGATTTTACCAAGACAAATGGTCACACAAGACTTATAAAACTACCCCTAATAACAATCTTCATGTACTATAAACTTTCCTAAGTTTATACAAATATCGGACATGTAACTTTTCGAATCAAAACCTATATTTATATACTTTATCAACTACTACAATAGTAGGGAGCTTCATGTGAGGAGTTCATTATGTAAGCCGTCGAGATGAGTTGTGGATTTACGAGTTAAAGTGTCCTGGCTCCTCGAACGCTTACTAACATGACTTCTGAAATATGTTAGCCCGAACGGTAGTAAACGATATACCAAAACATACATGTTCATAAATCTTTCTTTCAAAGACTTACAAATATACATCATACCTCATCATGGACTAAATGCAAGATATATATATAGGCACTCCGATGTATTCTTTACACAAATCCTAAGTCGCAACATTCTATTATAGGTTGCTCGTAGAAACCTACACGATCAAACCATCACCTTCATTACTTGCTATCGCACTTAAGGTGAGTTCATAGCCCCACATTACATTACTTTAATGTTTTACAAACCCTTGGGGGGAATACATGCTATTTATAAACCGAACACAATGCTTTGAAACTGTATGCTGCCTGATTGTTTTATTATTACTAAGTACCTTCCTTGCCAATCCTAGGCCCCATCATGAACCATTTAATCACTTGTATTAGTGAGCGCGAGTATTGTGAATAGGCCTATTGGGATTGACGAATCCCATTTGTTTGAGCAGTTAGTTCAAACGAATGCACTATATTTGAACACATTAAGTATGACGGCAAAGTACTTACCGGGGCAACATAACCGCCGATTGATATTGGTACACGTTAACGTATTGGTTGCATGAGCTTAGTACATAATAATAACTGTTTTGTTTTCTAACATGAGTATGAGTCTAATTAACTCATTACTACCAACATATTGTGTTCAACCTTAAACAAACTCTATGAATTTCACTCAACCTTTGTGTTGACCTCTTAAGCATGTATTTCAGGTCCATGATAATCAAGAATGGAGCGGGAAGGGCACGTACCGAAGGAAGAAGGCTATAAACTATTATGTCATTCGATAAAAACATCATAGACTTTATATTGATGTGTTTTGAAACAATGGATCATTTTGGGACCTTACTATGTAAACTTTGATACATTTGAATAATATGAATGACAACTCTTTTTATTACGATTCGTTTAGAGATCGTTTTCTATTATTATGACTGTTGTGCCGTCGAGTAACACCCAAGTTGAATTCCGCTGCATCATGAATTGGGGGTGTTACATTTATTATTAATTTTTTCATTTTTTTAGTATGGGATATGTATCTGTTTTACTTTTTTTATGATATCAGCTAACAGTAGACATGTGATAATTTTGTATATACATTTCTATAATTTGAAAAGTTTAAATCATGAATTCGTTATAAAATATTTAATGTAATTTTGAGTTATTAGTGAAATGAATCATAAAGGTTTTTTGATTAAATTTTTACTAATATAGTAAAATTATATTATTCTTTAGTAAATTATGTATAATTTTAAGATTTCCCATTGTTTTGTGATGTCACTTCTGTTAATTAGAAACGGTGAAAACTACAGATTTTGGAATTAGTAAAATTTTGCTTTGTGTTACAAACTTTCCACTTAACACAATACAACCCAACCCGTTTTACTATAGTAAAAAAGACCCATAATAACTTGTCGATATATATGGTACCCATTTTACTGATTAGGAAGTAATTGTATAAGATCAAATATCTAGAAATAATTTGTGTAGTGCCTCAAGAAAGTCATTATAAGAAGGAAAGTTGAAGCGTGCCTTGCAAATATTCTAATCTACAACACACATTGAGGGTTATTTTCGTATAAACTCATATTATTAGACTACTTTAATGATACTTTGGTTTCCTAACACTCGAAATTTCAATGTTGCTAATCTTTTCCGTAGTATCTTTCAATTCTCGGTCACGATGAATATAAAACTCAAAAGGTATACATGTAATTTGTACAAGTTATTTTCCTTTTTCTCTCGCTCAAGAACATGATTTCCTTTCCTCTATCTTAACAACATATCAACTAACACTTCTTTTCCTTTTCCCTTTCTTTTCCCTTTCCTATTCTTTTCCATTTTCCTTCACTCAAAACTCGAGAACGGAGTGAAATCATACCAAATTTACACAAAATGATGGCAAAACTTAGCCTTAATTTAATACACTAATACATATTCCATAAGATTCGAAACACAACTCAAGCTAAGCATCTGTAAGCTTGAGCTCGTCTCGTTATATATTTCAAGCTCAATTCTTATACAAGTAACATAAATGCAACATTTACAAAATATATTCAAACAAATGTACACAAACTTATTGAAGCTGAAATTTTTAACCAGAAAAAGAATAACAAAGCATACAAAGAGTATCGGATTCTGAATAAACGTTTAAACCTTCATCAACATATTCTTAAGCATCATGTGATCGTGTATTCCATTTATCAGTTAAAGTTATAAAAAACCGTAGCAGTTGAACAAAACATTCCCACTTTCTCTTTATAAATATCTGCTAGCTACTATGCAATGTCTAACCGCTGTGCTCTATAAATACATGATATCCTGTATTCTAGCCTTCTAAATGTATGGGGAACAATGCATTCCAAGTTCGATCAACAATACATGTGTAGCGATAAGCTTGCACCCCTATAAAAGAATATGATGAAAGTTAAAGACTGATTGGTTTCGCTTAAATTGCAGCTCATATGATCAATAAAGAGTCATCATACCAGTTAAGTCAGGACCGTCAAGACATGTAGGTATCCTGAGGTTTTGTTGAATGCAATCAACCAAAGCATGTTTACTTCTCTTTTTAAAAGTGTGAACATGTAGGTATGCCTGGTGCTTACCGCAAGATCCGCAATACACATAATTAAATATTTGTTCATAAGTAAAGACCACATAATATACCAATATGAGATCATTGGTAAATAATTGGTTAGTATAAAATCAAACCTCTAACTTGCTCAATATGCCCTGTTAGAGTCAACTTTAACATTCCTAAATGAGTTTCCTAAATCTGTCCAAAATCAATAACAATCATTAGTGACAGATTAAGGATACAAAATGGCAGATACAAAATCAATGTCATCCCTAAGAAGTTAATCGAAAATTTTGATTAACGTGTCACATGATATACCATTAATAAAATATTTACTAATCACATTAACAATATCAAGAAGTTAAATGTCTTACTCAACATCACTAATATTGTCAATTGCTCTCCTATGTTCTGACATCAAGACAAAGATAAGGTATTAAGCCACAATTTTGTACCTATAATTTTAAAAAAAAAGAATAATTAGTTACAGTAGATAGTATAGTGAATAAAAAAGGGTCACAATTATTAATGCGTTGTAACATTACTTATTTTCTGCACATAACGTGTTGCAACACATAAATGTGTAAACCCATTTTGAAGCTCAAACTTATTGCGTTGTCGATCCAAACACGAACTATAACCAAAATATTTGGATGACTAACGGATGACGAAAAGTATTAAGCAGTTATGAAATGCTCACCTGTTTCAAATTCAAACATTCGCCTATAGAGATCAGGGGCGTTTGAACGCACTTTAACACCCGCTTCAGTTCCCATACTTCAGCCCCGAAAAATATCTATTCAGCCCCTTTGCATGACTGCAAATCCACCCATCTCAGCCCTCAAATGCACATGTCGCAGCCCCTATTTCAGCCCCAAATTCCCCATCCATTTCATTCCCCAAACTGGCCCATTTTAGCCACCACTTCAGTCCCCAAACGCATCCATTTCTGTCCTAATCAATCACCCAAACCCACCCATTTCAGCCCCCAACTGCACATACTTCAGCACCTATTTCAGCAATAATACACCTATGTAGGCCTCCATTCCGTCTCGACAAAAATACTCCATTGTTGAAAAAATGAGAACTGAGAAGCAAAATAAACTTCGAATCAAATGCCCAAAAAAATTAGCAAATGTGTGAAACAAAGTATTTCTATGTGTACCACCTAATCGCTGGTGTGTTCTTTCATTCGTAGATACAGTAAAAACATGCAAAAGAAAGTAAATACACCCATCGTATCCTCACCCTTCATGTCTTGTAAGAATTTCCATTAATTCTTTCTACTTTTGGCTGTGTACTGATAATTGCAGGAGCAATGCTAGGATCATATTATTGGTTTTCAAAATAAGACAAGGCAATCACCAAAAAAAAACAATGAGACCGAGCAATAACATGTTCTTGAATATACACATGGATGCTACGGCTAGACATTGGTACAGCCCCCTCGTCAGATAGCGACCTTCTAATTCAAGGATCCGACAATGATGTGAATTTCCTTCTGTCATGTAGGAATAGTCGTGCATGTAATCACATTAGCATGCAAAAACATATGCTTAAAGCCTAAAACTTGGTCACAACTTATACATTGAAAAATTAATTTATATGGATAATCGACTAATAGAGGTGTTGACCGAAATAAGCGTTTGGTATTCTTTTTGGTATACCATCCATGTTACAGGAGTATGACGTTCGAGCCAAACCTGTTTGATTCATTAAGGTGACAGATTGAGAATGAATACGGCCCAATAGCGTATGAACTTGGAAATAAGCCGCATACTGCAGAGGCTCAGAGTATTACGATATCAAAAAGACAACAAAACTAAGAGGATATATATAGATAAACACAAACTTGTATCAGACCTCCAATAAATCTAGGGGGCGTACAATTAATACCTATAGCAACAACTGCTTGCAGGACTCAATAGTGGCTAATGAATTCCCACTGGAACTGCACGACCTTTGGAATGTAAGTGCAGCCACTCGTCATTCCCAGAAAGAGCACCGCAATGGTCACATACTTGATTACAGTCACCTAGATTGATATACTCGAGAGTCGGATATGTATAAGAGCATAAGAAGTTATTAAGTATGCCTCAATTCAGCTTTCCAAGTTTCAATACATGAGAATTGGAAAATTTTAAGTATGACAAATGCGATATGCAGTGAGTAGGAGTTCACATAAATGTTTAAAGAAATGGGCAACCTTTATTTCTTCTTCGACTATGTGACGGACAGTGACCCCAAATTCTTTTCTATTATTTCAAAGGTTACAACATTTGTTTCCTTAACCGTGTCATGTAGTAAGCCAGCAGGTATTGACTCACAGTCTAATTCCTTAACAAAAAGAATACATGTTAGTTAACTAATCTCAATTAAGCCAAAGTATGGCCAGCCTTTCTTCGTACCAGAACAGCGCGTGACAAAAGCGGCAGATACAGTTGCAAGGCCCAAAGGGTTTGTACTCTACAGGTGGTCCTACATCAGACAAATAACAATTTTTTAAACATCTAACGGAACATACATGCTGTAAAATATATTCGGTAATGACATTGGCCATGTGTATGAAGGAAACCTGTACACGTTGCAGGTGTACGTGGGAGACGACCCAGCCAAGTGTTAGCGGCCGGTGGAGGAACCTTAGCATGGCCTCTAGACATGACTGTTGCGTACGTAAGTCCATCAGAGGCAACTGTACCTGATTGTTCAATAGCGAAGAATGTTAGATAACTTTCTGTTGTGAAAGCCATGGAAACAGATTGAGCCACTATTATGTCATAATTCATGTGGAAAACAAGAAGGGGGGTTGAATAGTTTACCGCTTTTTCAATCCTTTTTAGCTTGATTATCTTTTAAAAAACTTTACGTTTATTTAAAGATATAAACACAACATTATATGTTCAATTCCTTGAGAAAGCTTTACGAGTAAATAGCAATCCTAACTTTACTTGTTTTAGTTCTTTGAAAAGCTTTACGTTTGTTTAAGGATATAAACATAACTTTACTTGTTTACTTCTTGGAAAAGCTTTACGTGTGATTAGCAAATCTAACTAAAGACAATATGTAATAAGCAAAGATAAAGAAAGAAACGATCAAACCACAACACGATTGTTTATCGTGGTTCGGCTACAAGGACTCTTTTTCCTTGCCCTACATCCACGCCCCGAGTTTCCAACTCGAGAGTTATAAGCACTAATCAACAAGCTCCTTTCACCGGCGGAGAAAACCTTTACAATGTCGCTTACACTTTTACCGACACTAAGCTAGATGTCGAGTTCTTTTACAAGGGTACAACCACTCCCATTCGTCGCTTACACTTTTACCGACACTAAGCTAGATGTCGAGTTCTTTTACATGGGTTCAACCACTCCTGTTTGTCGCTTACACTTTTACCGACACAAAGCTAGATGTCGAGTTCTTTTCCAAGGGTACAACCACTCCCGTTAGTTCTTTTACAAGGGTACAACAACTCCCGACACACTATGTATTTTGAGGCCTAAAATACTAACCGATCACTTCTATACAAGATACACATGAAGTATAAACTACCAAAGTCTATACACAACAAAGCTAACAAGTCTTGCAACTTAGAGTTGAAACTTGTGACTTCTTAGATGAATATGTGAACTCCTTTGCTACATAAGAGAATCACACAAGTTAGTAGCTACTGAGTATAATGAGAGAATATGTGTAAAATATGACTCTAAGTGATGATGGATTTCTTGCAAGTCCTTTGGTATTTATACCAAAGGAAGTCAGCAGTCTGGCGGACACGGCGGTACCTTCAGAAGGGGTCCGCCCGTGTTCCTCCAAGGGTCCGCCAGAACTGTTCAACCAAACTTACAATAAATCACTCCAAAACAAACAATGTCACATCTACTAAATACTAGTCAACATGCATTGCACCAAACATGGAATACTTCCAAAGTGTGTAAGAACTTCATGGATAGTCAAACACATAAACATGCAATGTCACATCTACTAATTACTAGTCAACATGCATTGTACCAAACATGGAATACTTCCAAAGTGTGTAAGAACTTCATGGATAGTCAAACACATAAACTTACCATAAATGCACATTGATGAGATGTGACACTTTCTTATTAAAGAAATACTTTCTTGTTAAGGAAATAAAAACAATGTTAAGTTTAAAAAGAAATGTAAAGACTAGTTATACAAGACTTAAACTAAAATGATGTTTTACTACAATCTAAAGTTTGTACTTTGTCATTAACAAAACTTAGCAAAGATCGTTAAAATATAAATAACGTTTTTAGGCGATATTTGTATTAACAATTCATATTCATACAAATAGTATATTGTAAGGATAATTGCTACCCTTTTGTTTGTAATACAAAAGAGATCAAAATAAAGTTACAAAACAAAAATTTGAATACATGTATATAAAAACATACCTTCGTCTTCTTCGAATCAAATTTTTCATCACCATCAGCTTCTGCGTGTCCTGTCTCATTCATCTATTTGGGAGCCAAGAATTCGACAATGGCCTGATCTTGAATGTCTAGTCGAGCATGTACATGCATAAAGCCATGTACCTAAAAAAAGGGATTTCATCGTTAGGATTTAAAGAATAAGATACATACGTGTTTTTTACGTGGTTCATAGGAAAGGGTTTGGAAAAGAAGATACATGTTCATATGCAGGAATAGATAAAACCTAAAAAAAATACGAATGAATACACCATGCATCCATTATAACTGATTATATGCAACTATGTTTCTTGATTTATGATGAACACGCGTTTGTGTATATTGGAAAATTTAGGGTTTTAGAGAGTACAGTATCATTAGAGAAGATGGCTGATGGAATTATGATATTAGGGTTTCTTTTTACGTGAGATAGGTTTTAAGAAAGAAAAAAAACGGTATTAATATTGTTGAACATTATATTTAGTGCTTTGCAGGATATAACTCAAAAATTAGGATGCCTAGTGGTAAGAGTAGTTATTAATGTACCAAAACTTCAGGTCATGAGTTCGAGTCTTTATGAATGTTTTTTTTATTAAAAAAACACACGAATTTGAAGTGATGACATGTAAATAAATATGATGACATGTCAATCCGGAAATTACAAATTGATTTCATGGCAGGGCAAAGTGATGACTGGGCATTGACATGAAAATGACTGGGCATTGACCATGAATATGTGGCAAAAAATAGTCAAACGCCTCCAGTTATATATAATATAGAGATATATATATATATTTTGGGTAAGGGGGACTTACCCCGGTAAAATATATTAAAGGCCCAAAAAACCAAATAAGTACAATGGAATGTGGTTGGCTACCACATTAACCTCAAGCTCAAGCTCAAGCGTGAACCACCTCTAAAACATACGACATGCCATATGAATACTAGCTAGCAATTACAACCACCTAATAACACATAAACAAGTCATAACAGTCATCAACATTAGATAAACACCATATCAGGCAACTTCCAAAGCCTAGAAACCAGCACACCATCATTAGACTTTTTAAATCTGCACGAGAGGAGTTTGAGACGGATAGAATTCTTAATGCAATCAATAATTTGTTTCACCGGCCGTTTGTTCTTCTTAAAAAGACGCCAATTCCTTTCTTGCCAAATAAAGTAGGCACAAGCCGCCACAACCAACTTAGCAATAACACTCTTAGAAGACCTCCTTTAAGCAATCGGGATAAGAGAATCCAGAATATGAGAGAAAATAGGAACCGAAGAACCCATCCCTGCATACGTCTTCATGTGATTCCAAATTTGTTGCGAAAAAAAGCACTCAAAGAATAGATGTTCATGTGAATCAGGTTGCAATTCGCATAACGGACACAAAGTAATGAGAGAGCTCGAACCATCCCAAGTGTTAAGTTTATCTTGAGTTTTCAATCTTTGCTTATATATATATATATATATATATATATATATATATATATATATATATATATATATATATATATATATAACCTAAATACAGGAAATGAGGAGAAAAGCTAAACGCAACACGTTACCCACAGCCATAGATATCTATAGAGCTTTTTAGGTGCAAGAAGGGGTTGTGAGTAGGGCTGAGCATCGGGCGAAAACCGGACCGGACCGATCAAAACCGGACCGGACCGGACCGAGGACCGAGAACCGGAAAAACCATAGACCGAGACCGGACCGAATATGGTCGGTCCGGTCCGGTCCGGTCGGTCTTCGGTCGGTCCGGTCCAATTAGGCAAATTTTTTTCGGGTTTTTGGTCGGTCCGGACCGGACCGGACCGGACCGAGGACCGAATTTGGCAAAAAGCTTAGACCGAGGACCGGACCGAATGTGGTCGGTCCGGTCCGGTCGGTCTCGGTCCGGTCGGTTTTGTCGGTCGGTCCGGTCCATCCGGTCCGTTTGCTCAGCCCTAGTTGTGAGTTGCGACCCCAAATCTAGGACCACTAAGCCTTATTTTTCTTAGTTTTGTATATATATTATTTCCATAAAGCTAGCATAAACGTAAAATAATTATAGGTTTGTCCCCGTCAAAATTAGTGTGACTATATTTCAACTTTTTAAATAACATTGGTCAAGTTCCGTTTCTGGTCACCGCGATAAGACAAAAGGCGTGGGTGAACAGACAAAAGGCAATTCGTTTAGGTAATCCTCTTTTAAAAGCTTAAATTTAAAAAGTTACGCCGGAGAATCTTGCCAAAATCTTTTACGGTGGTCACAGGATTTGTGTTGCCAAAGTTATAAAGACATCACTACACACATTCTCTTAATCTCTTTATATCATCCATACCTTCCTTCTTAATTCCACACACACAAAACACCTTAACTCTCACACACACACACACACACACACACTCACTACATGTTATAATAACACATTATATAAACAAACATATATGCATGTATGATCTACTATATTCTATAGAACCAAACTTCACAACAACAATGGGAACCTTAGCATCCAATAATGTACAAGTTACAAAAGCATCCTTAATCCCACCTTCAGACCCAACCCCTACTCACATTCTCAAACTTTCTTCCATTGATTCACAGCTCTTTTTACGCTTCACTATCGAATATTTATTAATTTACCCTTCTATTAGGTCGAATAATACATTCGACCAAGCAGCCTTCACATGCCGTGTGAAGGCTGCTTTAGGTCGAGCCCTAGTACCCTACTATCCTTTATCTGGCAGGGTGAGGGCTCGACCTGACAACTCTTGTCTAGAAGTTATTTGTCGGGGTCAGGGCGCGCTTTTTATCGAGGCAGCATCCGAATTTAATGTTACGGATTTTGAGAATGCCCCACGTTATGTTACCGAGTGGAGAAAACTTTTGGCATTAGAAGTAACCGATGTTTTAAATGGTTGTCCAGTTTTAGTTGTTCAGCTGACTTGGCTAAATGATGGTGGTGTTGCTGTTGGTCTTGGTTTTAGTCATTGTGTTTGTGATGGTATTGGAAGTGTCGAGTTTCTTAATCTATTTGCACAGTTGTCGAATGGGTGTTTAAGTCGAAAAACTACCTCGGAGTTAAAGCCGAAACCTGTGTGGCAAAGATCTCTACTTGATCCGACATCTTTTAAGAAACACAAACCTAGTTTAGTGTCGCATCCTGAGTTTAACCAAGTTAATGACTATTGTAACTTTATGACTCGGTTCACTCCGGACAAACTCACTCCCACATCGGTCACATTTCACGATTGGAAAATAAACGAGTTAAAAAATTCTGTAACTCGGTCAACTCGGACGAGTCAACTCACTTCTTTCGAAGTATTGTCTGCCCATATATGGAGAACATGGGCAAGAGCACTACACTTCCCACCGAGTCAAACTCTTAAACTACTTTTTAGCATTAATATCCGTCACCAGGTAAAACCGAGTTTACCCGGTGGATATTATGGTAATGCTATTGTACTCGGTTGCGCGCAAACCACCGTTAAGGAACTAACGGAAAATGGTTTAGGTTACGCAACCGAGTTAATAAAAGAAGCGAAAAACCGAGTGGATGATAAGTTTGTAAAAGAAGTGGTGAACTCGGTGAGTCTGAAAGGAGCGAGTTGTGTACCTGACTCAGTTGGGGTACTAATATTATCACAATGGTCAAAGCTTGGTTTGGAAAGCGTTGACTTTGGTATTGGGAGGCCAGTTCAAGTGGGACCAGTTTGTACCGATAGATATTGTATACTGCTACCAGTACATGATCAGAGCCGTTCAATTAAGGTCATGTTAGCTGTGCCTTCTGTAGCCGTTGACAAATATCTTGATTTGATCACAGCCGTTGATTAAAGGCATGACTTTTTGCTAATTATTTTAGGTGCTTAATCTTTTATTTTAATTGTTTGATTCTAAGATTATGTCGACATATGCTTTATTTAGTAAGAAAAGTGGATTAAAATGGAATGATAGTTGTCGCTTGGAGTTTTTTTAACAGCCGGGTGATGTAGACGTATGGCGCGAAATGGGATAATAGTTAGATGCAAATTGTTTTTTATATTATAATTGATGCAAATTATAATTTTAATTAATTATTAACACATACAAAATTAATTAAGATTAAAGTTGAATTTTTTTTTAAAGAGTCAAAAAAGGATAATTATTTTAGAACGGATGGAGTAGTATTTAGAGTGGTGGGTGCAGTGGGCATTATAATTTTTATAGGTGTCGGCACGTCAGCATATACTTTATAACAATCCTATAACATAAACACATCACCAGCAAAAGTTCTATAGCACATCACTAAAAATACCGCACTCACTCGCAATAAATAAATAAATAAACTGTGTTAAACAAAATGGAATAAACGTTAAAAGCTCACCGCTTTCAAATGCTTATAAACGCTCTGCGCCAAACACACGCCTTAAGCCTTTGATAGTCATATTAACCAGTTTATCCGATCGTTTAATAGACAATACATGGAAAACAATGTTTCAATTAATTCATTCGATCACTTATGAGTTGTTTGGGAGAACATAACAATTTTCTTACCAAATATTTTCATCTAAAATCAACTTAACTATGCACCTTTTTAAGAAAGGAAAAAGAGATTATTCTCTTCGGAAGAAAGGAGTTTGGAGTATCTAGTCAGCACTATTACATATACTATAAGGTTCAAACTTGCTTGCCTGAATTTCAAAACTCTTCACAAGTTATTAAAGTGGCTCGTAGGACATCAGAGATAATTGAAGAAGAAAGTTTGAATATAACAACGTAAGGGCATATATATGTTTGATTAGTAGGAATAGTGAGTTATTAAAGATGAGACTACTTGGTCCTAGACTCCTAGCTATGCTTTTCATAAGAATCTGGTCATTAAGAATAGGAGAGGAATGTAGTCATTTGAGGTATCTATGCGTAAGGAGTATGGATGGTTTCTGTGGGAGGGATGATGCCTCCCTCTTTTTGCGGTTCATATTCATTATTATGAGGATGTAGCTGCAGTATGTGAGATGCATGCATTGGGAGGGAAATGTAGTCCTCTTTGGTGAATGGTGATTCTTCAGTATTGTTAGCTAGAATAAGCATTCTCTTTGCAATCAATATGTTAGCTATGAATCTGTCATATGCATGTATTGATATACTGTATGGTGTATATGTTTAGGAGGTTAATATATTCTCCACCATTTCAAAAAATTAAATAAATAAAAAAGGCTAGAATATCTTTGTGTTGAATACTATTTTAACACAAGATGACTACTCGTATCATTCACAATAGGGTTAATCATGGTTCGAAAACCGGATCGAACCGACCGGGACCGGACCGGACCGAAACCGATTTAGTGCAAAAAGCTGGATCGAGGACCGGACCAAAATGTTCGGTCCATGTCCGGTCCGATCCTGTTCGTCGGTCGGTCTAGTCCAATAAAACATAATAGTCGGTTCAACGTAAGACTGAACCGGACCAGACCGGATCGATTACTGAAAATGACTAAAATGGTTGACCGAGGACCGGACCGAAATATGTTCGGTCTGGTCCAGTCGGTTCAATACTTCAGTTTCTCGATTCAGTTAAGTACGCGGTCTATAATAGTAATGAGTAATGACATAATAATTGGCCCAGGAGTGTGTCAAGAAAAACAAATAATTTATTCAGGCCCATTAAAAACCTATTAGGCCCCTCAGTTAACGGATCCAGATCCAATTTAGTTTAACAGGCCGAGCCAGTCCATAAGATACAGTATGAATTCTTTAAGAGAGAATATTTTGTGTTGATGTTCTATCGTGTGATTTGTTATAAAAGCTGTCTAATATCTCAACATAAAAAAGAACAGTTTGTGATTATTGTGTGATAACGTAGCCATTTAAAAGAAAGCAGACAAAATTATGAGGTAATGTCATTATGCATAAGAATGCAGGTTAAAAACAATGTTGTTTTGGATTGTCATGTATTTAAGGGTGTTTGTTTTAGCTTTTATATAAGGTGTATAAGCTTATTCGTTCATATAACAAAAACAAGTCTAATAAAGTCTTTAGATAAGCTCATGAGCGTGGGCTTATATGCTTTATATAAAAGGGGTTTGATAGATACTCATTTTATAGTTTATGTGCTTTATAACTTGTTAACCGTTTTGTCAAAATTTTAATCATAAACTAACTCAAACACTCTGGGTGTGCTTGGTTAGTATTGGGGAAAGGGAAAAGGAAAGGGAATGCAAAGGAATGGGTGATGGTGGGTAATCAATCTCTTACCATCCAATTTACTCTATAATGGTCCATTACCCATTAGTGTGTAATCATTATATTACCCCCTCCAACCAAACACCTTTACTCAATCCTTTTCCTATTCCCCACCCCCTTAACCCCCCACCAAGCACCCCCTCAATCTTGCTTTACGAGCTTATTTACCATAAGCATTAGCTACTTAACGAGCACAACATCAATCCCAAAAAATAAGCTTAGACAAGCAACTTAGTGGAGGCTGAATCTTATACTTAACTACTATTATGTTTTTCTGCTGTCTTAAATTATAATAAGAAGGAAACTGTTAAACATAATCTTACGGGCTACGTATAAGACATTAATACATGCCATGAATGTTTGTAAGTTAAAAATAAACATCCAACTCCCTGCATATCAATCGACCTAATACACAATCACTTTTCAATCTTTTTTTAACTTTTAAACGTAACTCTTAGAGCTACAACAAATAGCAAAACACTAATGAGAAATCCAGATTTTTAATCAACAAAGTAATGTGCGACTCAGCCATGCACTCCATACTTAGGTTGCACTCCTTCTCATTCTTGAAAATAAATTATGTTGTATATCCCTACTTTTCTTGGTTTGTGACATTTTATATTCTTTTGGGTTGACCGTTGGTCAAAGGCCAGTGAAACGACAAAATTACCATCGTCTTCTTCCGTATTAAATTTCTCTTGAATTTTCAATTATTTTTAAACAAAAATCAAGAACACTCAAGAACAAACCACAAATTTTTTAAAAATTTTACATAAAAATAAAGGAATCCTAAATAATCATGAATCTTAACATACATGACCAAAATAAGCATGAGCCTTATTATTGACAAAGGACAAGATGAGCCAAACATCAATAACATACATGACCACTTCAAATAATTATAATATATACTAAAAACCATTGTGGACACTGTAACTACAGTATGCACGTCAATTTTCATTTTAAACACTGAGGTTATTGATCAATTGCGAAGTTAGTCCTTAACGGCCGTTACCTAGTATTTGTGACTTAAATTTGCAACGGAACAATAACTTCAGGGTTGTTTCTGTGCAAATATTAAGCAGAAACAGCCCCTAAGGTTAACTTTTATGGTCAGTGTTAGTCCCTAAGGACTAACTTTGCAACAAACCGCCACTTTCAGGGACTAAAACGAAAAATATTTTTGCTACAATACCAAACAGTGCAGAACAGTAGCTGCTATAGTGGGAAATAGTGCGTGTACTGTTCCAAAGAAATTTACAAAAATGGTCCCTCAGGTTAGCTGTAAATCGCAAAGTTAGTCCCCCGTTACCGATCTTTTGCAAATTTAGTCCTTAATAACAAAAATATATTTTTTTTATGATTGTTTTATTCCGAGTTTAGATTAAATACAACATTCCCGCAGCAACGCGCGAATGCCCCATCTCGTTAATTACTAAACTAAACAATGAACTCAACATGAAACAAATGTAACCCCCGGTACATTTTCTAAACTCATTTCTAGCCAAAATATTTAATTTCGTACCTGAGACACATTAAAACTTTTATTTGTGATTATTTGGGCTTGGGAAACGTGAGATATATTGGAAACGAGAATTTTATTCCTTGATTGACTCAGCACAACCTAGAACACTCGAATTGTATTGCATTTGCCAAATTATTTGAATTATTTTGAGTTTTGGAAAAACTCTGAAGTTTATGCTTAATTTTAGTGGAAAAATTATTTCGTGAACAATGGCGCAAGTTTCGTAAATTTTTGAGTCTGTTTGCTATGTCGTTCGAGCCCCGAAGCGTTTAACGTTAGAAGTTTACTTCGTTGGCGATATTGGTCCTTGGAGTATCACCCTCCATCTACCCCACACTTTCATTAATTTCAAAACCAACCCTATACTATTTACACCATATATATACCCCAATTCACCTCATTTTCTCATTTTATTTTATTAAATACACACACTCACACAAATATTTCTCTCTCTCCCTCCCTCTTTTCCGTTCGCCGTCCGACCACCGCCGGCCTCCACTCCGGCTGCCGGAAAATTATTCCGGCCACCCTAAAATTTCTAACTTTTTATATTTTATAGATCGGGACGTCCCCGTTCCGGTTGTACAAGCCGATTTAATCAAAACCACCTCTAACCCCTTCAAACAATCACCACCGCCACACCACCATCACCACCTCCGCCATCCTACCGCCAGTAAACCACCCCCGCCGCCCCTCTTGTAACACCCCCATTTTTAAAGTTTGTCGCAGCGGAAAAGTAATTTGGGTGTTACGGTGAGGATCGAAGTTTTAACCATATAAAATGGTTTAAAAGAAACGTTTTAAAATTTATTTGTCATTTAAATAATAATTTTGATAAAAGATGAACCATTTGATTTAAAATCTTATGAAAAGATATAAAGGCTTGTAAAAATGACAAATTTGATTTTTACACCATTTTAATTTATCAGAGTAATGAATGCCCACTCCGTGTCTTGTCCTGCTCCGTTAAATTACCTGAGATACACATGCTTAAAAGTGTCAACGCAAAGGTTGGTGAGTTCATAGAGTTTTAGGAAAAACCCTTTATTTTGTTAGATTTCAGGAATATTTGGTATTGATAGAATACAAACAGTAATGAAACAAGTATCGAATATATTCACAAATAAGTCATATAAGTATTCAATCACATTCAATAAAGAATCAATAATCTTAACATGAGCTGGAAACTCATGATACTAAATCAATCAAATATACAATTCACGTATGGTCAAACCTATACAGCTGTATCTAAATATATGTTGAATACATATATATATTTCCTTTATAGATATTGCGCCAAGCCTCATGACACGCAAGACATTAACAAAGGGGGTGTTCTATCAAATCAATGACAGATTTTGCCCTCTAACAATAGGTGATTTGCCAATTCCTATTTTGTCTCAAATATAGTGTATCACGACTAATACGACTAACCACATGCATAATGGCATTCCGTCAAGTATTAGTGGGATCGGAGGTCAATCCAAAACAAGTTTCGAATCTGTTCACTATATTCGCGCTCACATTACAGTGATTAATGGCTCGTGATTGAGGGACTATATGGCGATAAGCTAACTTAGGCAATATCAAGGACTAATGGGCTCATTTAGCATAACATCATGAAATCAAGTATCGTATCACAGAATTCAATTTGAAAACAGTATCGTTTGAGTATCAGAAATTAAGTTTGAAAATATCATCGTTTGAGTATCAGAAATTCAGTTTGAAAATATTATCGTTTGAGTATCAAAATTCAGTTTGAAAATATATCGTTTGAGTATCAGAAATTCAGTTTGAAAATATATCGTTTGAGTATCAGAAATTCAATTTGAATATTTCGCCAGTAACACATGTATATCACATACGACAATAATCGAATTGAAAACATTTTCATATGAGTATCAATATTTCAGTCAAGTAATTCATCAATAAATATATATTTCACATACCAGAATAATCACATTAGAAACATTAACATATTTTAAATCACAAATTATATTATTTTAATATCAATTAGGAAATTGATTTGAATCATGTATTTTATTTTATTTCATATACTTATCAAGTTATCAAAGTATATGTAAGCATGTATCTCCCCCAATGAGTTTAAAACAATTATTGAAAATGGGGCTATGACTCACCTGGATTGATTTGGAAATGATGAAAAGTAAAGTAGGATGAGATTTATGGAAACGATTACGGAAACGTCTTTGACACAGAACCTGATAAATAAATTTATCAGAGAATATAACCAAATACTATTTGGTAAATACGAACGAATAACGAATAATATTTATTCGTTATGACGAATAGATGGTGTGCAGTGAAATTATTATGTCATGCATGATATGTTAAAATACTTTATTTAAAATATTATACAAAAGTCATTCCTAAGCTTGGAGATTAATAATAATTCATTTTCTACCTTAATAAATCTACTTTTACAGTTTTAGTACCTAAGTTTCATAGTTTTCAATATTAGTCCTTCTAGGTGTCGTCGCGTTACATTTTTAGTCCAAAAATACAAAAATGATTAGAAAAATTATTAGAAAATTTGCCGAGGCTTATTTAGTAAATAAAAAGTTTATTTCAACTGCTTACTTGTAACAAGAGCTTATTTTTCATTAAATGGGCTTTTAGTGTTTTAAAACTAGGCCCGTTAACGTTTTATGATCCGTACGTCGTGAGATGAGTTGGGCTTATCAAAAATGCCATTTTTCATGTTCTAATTCAATATCAAAAAGGTTTGGATGGCTAGCTTATTGAAATAGTTTATTTTTAGCTTATTGGGCTTTTTGGCCCAAACGTATAAAATTAACTAATTTTCTACTTGTTCATGTCGATTTGCTTTCATTGTTTTTAAGAGTCGAGATGAGTTTATTTTTACAAATGATATATACGAAATTGGTTACTTGTGAGTAGGTCTATTAGTACGTATAAAAATATGGTATGCTTGTTACGTGAAATAAAAAGTTACACGTAGCTTTGGTAAGGTGTTTGGCTCGTTTTTGTGTATAAGAAAATGACTTAGTAATATTTTTATGTATGCATGATTTTATACGTGTATATAAGGTTTCAAAACAAGTAAATATGATGCATGTACAATAACTTTAAACGTATTTTAAGCGTGATACGTGACTCCTAGGCCTTCCAAGATAGAGGCTAGTCACGTAACGTTTACTATATGAATATACGTATGAAAATAATGAAACAAAGTTACTATACGTTCGTATAAAATATATATGATGCATGATATGAAAATAACGAGTAGTATGAGACGAGAAAGAGTGGAGACGACTTACTACACCTCTAGGGTGGTAGAGAGGTGAGGTGGAAAGAAAGAAACGTTGGAATAGATTACGTTCGAATAGAAATCGACAATTATGGATCGTATAACTTAAAGTTACAACCTTCTTGCTTCCAAATGCTTTCGTATGGTTCACTTGATGTTTTTAAGATATATTAGAATGGAGAAAAGAGTAGGAACGATTTTTGAATGAATGGAGAAGGAAAGGGACGATCGGGTATGGTATATATGGGAAGTTTTGTGTTTCGTATGGTGCAAATTATTGCATGGGACAAGAACCACTATGCTATGCCAGAGAATAGAAGTCCTAAGATAGCTAGAGTAGTATTTAAAATGATTTGTGAAAGGTAGCCAAATGTAAATCGTCCTTGTGAGTACTTGATATGTCGACATCCAATTTCTTAACACAAATGAGTGCTCATTTGTGTTTTAAGGAGTCTTAGTCGATCATACTTATTATTTATACATGAAAACATGTTACAAATAATATTAGAAACTCATAGGAACAAACAGGAACAAAAACGGATAAGAAATGAATTTTGTATGTATCGTTTGGGTAGATAAATGGCTAAACGGAATGCCTCGTAAAAACGTATCAAATCTTAACGTATGAACGTGAAATTTGACACACTAATAGTTGGCTAGGAGGTTTATTAGATGAGACAATAAATACGTACATTGTGTGTATAGATTGGAAATAAACGGGGCGTTTTGGGAGCTTGTTACAAGTCAAGTATAAGATTTATTAGAATTATTAGTATTTGGATTTGGGCCTTATGCGTTTGGGCTGATGAATAGTGAAATAGAAGTTGGGCCGAGTTTAATTAAGGGTCCGGTTGATTAGTTAGAGATTAGGAAACTTATTTAGTGTTAAGTGTATTGATTAGGAATTTAATTAACGTGTCGGGAATTGGTTCCGTTATTTCATGGATTATATTATGTTGTGACGACAACAATTAATATAATAAGAAAATTTTAAATTTTCCCGAAATAATGGGGATTAGAATGATAACGATGATTAAGGGTTTATTAAGACGAGAAATTTTTACGGGGTTTTACACCTCTTTTCTTTATTTTCTTTATTTACTTTTATTTACAAAACCTTCATTTTAATTTCAATAATAAATCCGATTTTAATAATAAAAGTTTTATAAAAATGTTTTGATATTGTTTTTGAACCTAAAAGCTCGTGTGGATTTCTTGTGTCTTCGACTTGGCCGCGACTCGGTATGGACTCACCGAGTCAACTCGTGACTCGGTGAGGATTTGATTGTTTATTGATTATTGTTGGTTGATATTGATGACGAGGAGTATATTATTGTGTTTGGTTTGGATTTTATCAAGGGTCCGTTTGTTTGCGTGTCTCGGCAGCCATGAACCACCACCACCGAGCCTTGGGTGGTGGTGGGGAGGGAGTATGATTATTGTTATTGTTGTTGGTTGAGTGTTTGGATTAGTTTTAGGTTAGTTTGGTTCGGATTTGGATGATTTTGGTTGAGTCGAGATGGAGTAAGGCTCGGTTTGGATATTGATTTGGTTTCGGATTATTTAGTTTTGATTCGGGTTTGGTTTTAGAGTTGTTATTATTGTCGTGATGATTATTTTGGGTATTGATTAATAGTCTCGGAATATATATTTTTATTAGGAATGGTAACTAAATAATAAAATGGATAATATAAATAGGAAACGTAAAATAAAATTGTTATAGTTTAGTGGACTTAATATCGGACATATTTCCGTATTATGACATTGTGAGCTTGTATTGGACGTATCGGATTTACGGCCATGGTTATTTGGATGTTATGGACCCTTTGGTACACGAGACGGTAGGGTACGTTAGGCCCGTAAAGATCTTAACGTACCTGAAACCCGAACAAATACAAAATGGTCGATAAAACCTAAACAACTAATGGACAACGCGAATGATATATCCAATCATATATATATATATATATATATATATATATATATATATATATACACGTTAATTTTATTTAAAAATAAAGAGTCGTTGACTCGGGAAACGTTATATAAACAGGCAGGTCATGCCGAAATTTCATAAAATTCTTTATAAACTTATATTACTTTACTAAATATTATTATTATTTCAAAACCTTTTGTTTCGACATTATTTTGGGGAAAAAGGGTAAAATCCGAGGCTTATTGTACGTGTTATTATTTATATTTATTTGATTGAGTTCTTCTACTCGTATTCTTTTCTTTTCATTTCTTTCGACGACTTTCTTCGAGGAGTTCTTTCGTCTTTTCTTTTATATTTGGTTGATTCGTCGGCTTATTTCTTTTCTAACTTTTGTCTCCCACACGAGACTTTTACGAAATCTATTTCTTCAAATTCCATTGTGTTTACAAAATCTTTTATTCAAGCATTATTTATTGAGATATTTGAGTATAGTTCTGAGTTATGCCATTTATATTGATTAGGTTGTGCTGAGGTTCATTTACTGTGACGCTTTATTGATTGATTACTATATCTCGTTTCCTGCTGCTATTATTAAGGTGTGATTTATAGCCCCGCTTTTTATATTTTAAATTGTTTATAAACTCATGGGGTGAGACACATGCTTTAAATGTTTTCTGAGCACAAGTATTATTTATTTTTGGTATGCTTTTTTCTGAATGATATATATATATATATATATATATATATATATATATATAATCCTGACGATGTGCTAAGTAGCTTGTCTTGCCAGAAAGACCCTCAGATCATGAGCCATTAGTCACCTGCGGGTGAACGCGAACTTAGTTTATAGGCCTATAGGACTAACCATCCCACTCGTAGTTGTCAAGAGCTTGACATGCGGGTGTACTATTTGTCGTTTTGCTGGGAATTGGCAAGTACTCAGCCTTGGGGGCACTTATTATTATGAAATTTTGCGGTTATTGTTTATGTCAGTACAGCGTACTGTCGATTGATTTGGTTAACGTTTTGCGTGTCATAAGCTTAGTATCATCAACCGTATGTATGCATAGGGATGCCTCTACGTATTGGGTATTATCTTGATTACCCTGGTATTTGCATTTGTTGCTTATATCGTATGATTAAAACCTTTGTGCTCAACTTAATTATTTTAAACTTATGGATTACACTCAACCTTTGTGTTAACTTTTAAACATGTGCTTCTCAGGTACTACTGCTAATTAATTTGTGGAAGCGTTATGATCTTGGGCTGGGTGGAGTGGCTGGAGGAAGGAAGTTTTCTGTCAAGGCAGCTTATCTATTTCTACAATATTTATTTATGATGTCATTCGTAAAACCTTGGTGTGTTTTTAAATGTTTTCCGCTGCTAAACTTATTTACTTTCCGCTGCTAAACTTTGTATTTCTACTACTATACTTGGATTTCCGCTGCTAAACTTTGTCATTTTCCGCTGCTATTTTGTTAAAGAGTCTATGTACTCTAAAATGGTTTGTAAAACGAATGATATGTCTTTGAGGCATTTTTAAACGTCCCGTGTTGTGGTCGTTTGCTATAAAGATGCCTGGTTTCGATTCGCGTAGTGCCCCCAGCATGTTAGCTGCCGGATTTTGAGTTGAGGATGCTACAAACGAACTCGAAAAATTACAAAAAATGAACTCAACATGAAAGAAAAGCTAAACTAAGTACTGATTAAGCATAAAAATCATATGCTCATGAATCATATGGTATGCACCATGATCTATTTAAAATTCATTTATTTTGATGTAAAATTTTAATAAAATAACCGATATAATTAAGATTCGAAATATAGTGTCACATACATGGTTAAAAATAAATGAAAATTCAAGAGCAACTTAAAGGGAGAAGAAGATGAGCGTATTTTATTATTTCACTGGCCTTTTCACTAGCCTTTGACCAACCGTCAATCCAAAAAGGATATAAAATGTGACAAACTAAAAAACAGTAAGGATATGCAACGTCTATATATATACTAAAAGGTAAGAGATTACTGTAGTAAGCACTGTGCTTGCTACAGTTGTCTCTACAGTTTTATTTTATTTTATTTTATTTTATTTTATTTTTTTTTAAAGAAAAAGAAAAAGCATACGATAGATTCAGATTTTTGAAAGAGGTTAGAGATCTGGACAGCAGGATCGGAACCGGAACCCGAAAGGGGCTGTTTACCAGAAGAGAAAAACTTGGAAGCAAAATAATATATAATTGCTATTCTTATTATTCCTGTGAACATCTGCCCAATCCCTTGAGCCGGCTGCTGCTGTTCTCGGTCTTCCACCACCGCTGGTGTTGCTGCTGCCGGCGGTGCCATATTCTTGCTATCTCAGTCAGTCAGCCCGTCCGTCTGGTGGTTTAACCAACTTCTTTCAGACAGAGAAAAAGTAAAAGAGCGATGCAATATACAAAGTGAATGAGGGGTTATGTTTTATGTCTAATATGAATAAAATAAGTGTTGTGGAGTGGTACGTCACTATGTTTGGGATATGATAAATATCTTCCCCTTCCTACTTTTTATATGCTTACTGTATATGCTACTACGTATTACTCCCTTCGTCCCATAAAAACTGTCCAGTTTGACTTTTCAAAGTCAAACTGGTTCAACTTTGACCTTAAATATTTTTTATGTGTTATATAATACTTGATGAAAAATTATACCAATGAAAAATACACTTAAAACTCAATTTATTCATATATTTTGCATCAAGTATTATATAATAACTACAAAAATAAATAA
Organism: Artemisia argyi; assembly: GCA_030686995.1. NCBI lineage: Eukaryota > Viridiplantae > Streptophyta > Magnoliopsida > Asterales > Asteraceae > Artemisia > Artemisia argyi. The sequence goes on from JARVZY010002882.1 coordinate 23,371, forward strand.
GGTCAAAGTTCAACCAATTTGACTTTGAAAAGTCAAACTGGACAGTTTTTATGGGACGGAGGTAGTATTAAATTATATAGTAATTTTTTTTTTTTTTTTTTTTTTTTTTTAGTATTAACGGTCATTAGTTATTTAACGGCTGTTAACTAACGACCGTTATCTTTAACATTTAAAAAAAATTGTACGCACTTTATCCTTATCTCAGTGGTTCATTGCAAATTTAGTTCTCAAATAATTTACATAAATGGTCCTTCATGTTATACATCAATTGCAAAGTCAGTCCTAGGTAACTAACTTCACGTTAAGTAGCTAACGGCAACAAAAGAATTTAGCAGCAACGCGCGGGTACCAAACTCGTTGATTAGGAATGACAGGGAGTGCAATAAATAGAAACCACATGAACAAAATTTGTTATTCCTTTTATTTAACCCAAGTCCTATTCACATATACGAGTAGTTACAACTTTATTAAGAGTGCACCTAATGAAAAATTCAAAAATGACTTGGAAAAGAGTTTAAAACATATAAACAAAACTTGTTTGCGGAATTGCGGTTGAACAATACAATGAAAAATGTTACTTGAGGGCTTGAGGTTGAGCAAACCGAATAAAAAGTATTACTGAATAAGATTAATACTTGGTTGAAAATGAGTATTTTGCATTGCAGATGAACAATCAACTAAATATGCGATAGTTCCGCACAGTTATAAGCCCACGTTATAGGTAGCTTGCACCTATGGCGGCGCCATGCCGCCATTGCCAACTTCGCCATTCGAATGGCGCCGTTTTTTTTTTTTTTTTTTTTTTTTTTTTTTTTTTTTTAATCTCTATATATTTTATTTCATCAAAATAGAATTTACATAGTGGTTGAAGGAAAACGGGCAACAAGCAGCGCCGCTAGCCCTTTTTGGATTGCAAAGCTAACTCTTTTGAAAACTACATTTGTGGAAATCAAATGTATCAAATGTGAAAGGAATAAACACATGTTGATTTTCAATGCATGTTTTTTCGTGTTTTGTCACTTTGCACGAGGCGGCTTTCAAAGCGGCATGTCCGGCTGTAAAACCCCAACTACTCAATCTCACGAGAGGAGAAACCCCGGTCAGATCCACACAAGCATGTTTCCCTCCAACCCATCTAAAAATCAAAATGTCAGCCGGTCTCAATGTAGATCTTCCATCCGACCGGTCCGTCAAAAAGTGTGTTTTTTGTTTTGTGTTTTAGTGTAAATTTTTTTATTTTATTTTTTTTGAGTTAATTATATAAATGTTACTCATAAGTTAAAAGTTGACGTGATGATGCTTGTAACTCCTGCCTATGGCTCAATGCGCCTAGCTCTCTAAGGACATTGTAAGAGAAGACAAAAACATCTAAGCGTTGAATGTTACTTTTACCAATTACATGCATATCAAAACATATAATCTATGTTCTGTGGTAACTTAGTGGTTTACTCAAGTTATTAGCACATCAATGTACAAATAACGAATCGGGATATAGATGTAATACAACAATTTAATGCATTAGTTGATGTTTATAAATAAAAAATTAATGGTAACTTAGTGGATATAATACAACAATTTAATGCATTAGTTGATGTTTATAAATAAAAAATTAATGGTAACTTAGTGGTTTACTCAAGTTATTAGCACATCAATGTACAAATAACGAATCGGGATATAGATGTAATACAACAAATCCGCTAAAGTAACACGAATGAGCAAGGATCACACCGAAACGATTTTGGTTTCAAAAAAGACAATAATGTTTACGTTTTTTTGCGAAAAAGCCACCGAGAGTGATTTTTTGCTAACTTTCATTATTTATCTCTTTAAGTGCCTCGTCACTGAGGGTATTATTGTTATTTCATTGCTTTAGGGATAAAATTTGCAATTTAAATTTTGTCTATTTATTTCACAGCCGCCAACACCACCCTCTACCACCACCACCACCACACTCCTCCTTCCATTTCATCATTTGGATTGGTATCCCCAAATTTAACTATTCAATTTCCAACTAAACTTAATAAATAAATAACAACAGCCCAAAATTGATTAATTAATTTGAATACTTAGATAATTAAATTCGAAATTAATGTGTATGTTAAAACAGTATCAATCAACAAAACATAACAATTTGGACTAGAGTTTAACGAAACAAGTCCACCATTCTTCTTTACAAGTTGCTCATTAAAACAAAGTCTTCTTAAACCATTGTAGCAAAAACTGAGTCTTCTCAATATGGTCCTACATGTGTGGCATGAAAAATTACAAGATCCAGCGAGCCATTATATAAGCATGCATAACTTTAAGAATACACAGTAGAAACCCATTCTATTTGATTAATCATAAGTGACAGTCTTAGATTAATTGCTTGGAGTTACCATTTAGGTAGTTAGGTTTGTTGTTGAATACATACTTTACTTATTGTTCGATATCAAGAAATTGTTCATAGGATTTGGAATTTTAGCCATTTGGTTTGATGATAGCATTTATCTAGCTATTAATCTAATCAAATTAAATATTATCTATCTGTTAACAAAATTTAACACGCTCAACCACTACCTACAGGGATATTTGAAATCGCAATAAAACTGTTAATACAAAAACAACTAATTTCAAAAGAAATAATAATAAGTAACGATAAGCAGATTCTTAAACCATTGTAGCAAAAACAGAGTCTTCTTAAACTCGAGATGAGTATTCTGTTTTTGTACGAACTCAAGCTTTCAGAATCTTCACTGAAAGCTTTGATTGATACTGTTACAAAACTACTAGATTCTCTAACCATCATCTTCTATATATCTGTAAACATAGTAATCTTCAAATATATAACATTGTGTTTACTTTCAGAGACATATATAATATAAAATCCCCACCTCAGTGTACCACTATGACGGAGGGAAGAGCTCAATATACTACGACGTGTTTGGATGATTTCACTACTGTCATGTTTTTCATATTTTTTGAAACAGGTGAACTGTATGTTTTGTGTATCTTTTTGTTGCTTGAAAAGTGTCCTAACGAAAATGGGTTATGATTCGGGTTGAGTATCTTGCTCCACCTATCCAGCTTTTGGTGAATGTTTGTGTTTGTATGTTTTTGTTTCAGAGTTTAGATAGATTTGTGCTATGTTTTGGTTGTTTTTGGATCTAGGTTATGATGATAAAAGCCTGTTGCTAAACAAACCTTACTTGATCTTGAATCTCGTGAAGGTGATGGATTTTTCCCTATGGTTCTCGTTTAGATTCCAATGTGTAATGAAAGGGAGGTAACTTAACTTACCTAAAATATCAATTTTTAGTAACTTGCATTAAGATTGTGAATAAATTTTGTTAAGGTACGTTTTCATAACTAAGTTCAAAACCATTTATGGGTTTTTATTCTTAATATTCTTGTTGTATTTTACTAGTTATAATACCTATGCACGCACATGGTTTTAAAATTTTCGTTTTGATTATGTATTATTATTGATTAAAAAATGAATCACTTAACATGTTTTAATTGGTTTTACTTGGTGGACTAAAAATACAAAATCATATGTATATATCAATATATGTTATAATCTACCTATTATTTTAGAAGAATGCTTTTGAATTAAAAATTATATTTTATTATTTAAGCAAAATCACATGATAGTACTTGACTTGCATGAGATGTTAGTGACACATGCTTTTAGTTTTGCAAACCCATGCGGTCAATTTTCGATGTGTTTTGGTATTTCTTTTACTTATATTTTCGTTAAATTATATAGCATATTTAGGTAGCCTTGAATATTGATTCATTTCCTTTATTATGAATAACAATCATACCATGCTTATTAATTTACCTTTTTGTTTGAAAACTAGTATTTTCATAAGTTTGTGCTATTTACTTCTCATGTATGATAATAAAATTACCAAATTAGCATAGATATTTAAACTACAGCTTCTTTATTAAATAAAGAGAAACAAAAAAAGATGTAATTGGTAGAACTCAAATTTAATCTTACGTTCATGTATATGTATAAAAATAATTTTTCTCTGATACCGAACTATATAAGGAAATTATAATTACTTGTATAAGTAAATTATAAAGGGTTTTTCTAACAAGTGCCCTTAGGCACATGATAAAAAGTGGACCCTTATGTCCTTTTTGTATATTCTTGTCATTTGTCAAATAAAAAAAAAAATTGTGTCCTTTTTGTGGATCTCTAAGTAAAAAAGGACATACGGACACACTTTTTATCATGTGCCTAAGGGCACATGTTAGAAAACCCCATTATAAATGCATGAAAAAAATGACAAAGAGTACATTCGCAAGTCTTTTAGGATTGTTCGAATCCATACCAACATTTCACTTTAGTGCAACTTTCTTTACAATTGGCCTAAATCATCAAGGTAAAAGATACCCATATTTTAGGCCTTTGGTTGATACCCATAGTGTTATTAATGATATCAAACACCTGCTAAGTTTCATTAACTCATTCAAAGACACCTATTAAGAATTCTTACCATAAAATTCTTTATATAGGCACTAAAATACATCTTTGGTACATTAAAATACATTCATGTATTATCCAAACCAGCAACTCAACTTAATTATACATTTGCATATTTACTAAATTTTGTAATTTTAATGGATAAAATTCTAAAATCTAATACTAATACTCATGTAATTTTAAACAAAGTTAATATTATATCGAGTATGAAGGGGTCAAGCGGTTCGGGTTTTCGGTCGGTTCCCGTTCACCTTCCCCCTCATAGTCCATTAGTGGGTAGGGTGGTAAACTAAGAGGCCGTCGACCTCCTCTTCAGGCGTGTCTTCGACAACCTGGCGGTTCTTCGGTATCCGCTTTTGGGGGCGGGAGTGCTTGGTCGCTGGGCTTTCTTTTTCCTCAATCAATTCGGTTGTGTCAGCCGGTCTAACATTTTGTTATGGGCTGGCTTGGCTGGACAACGCACTAGTTTTGTCCGAATCAAACTTCCCCAAAGCAGGTAGGTGAGAAGGGCTCGGCTCCATGCAGGCCTTTCACCAACGGCAAAGTTAATATTATAAAGTATAAGGGGTATAAAGTGTAAGGGGTTATTTGTGTTTTTTCAAAAGTTATTAAAAAACATTGAAACTTGTAATTTTACACTTAGCTCTACATAATTTATTTAAAATTATAAAGTTTTATTAATTACTTCATCTTTTTTTAAGTGTTTGTTTTCATAAATTTGACACTTATATTTTTATGAATGTTTTTCTTAACCAAATTTCTTCACTAAATTTATTAAGTTTGACCAAAATCAATTTAATTTTGACTTTCTATTGATCAATCATATTGTTTGATTTCGCCTACTTGGCAAAATCAAACTCTTCTATTGGTCTAATTTTTTTTTTCCAATAAGAAGGGTTTTGCAAAATCACTCCGAAATGACAGTATTATTTTATTATATAAAAGATATCTAGGATAAGATCTGTTTAACTCGCTCTCTTGATATTCTATTTTTATTTCGAATGATTTTTTTTTACCATTAGCTAATTATATCCATGATTGTATAGTAGTACATCTGCTGCATTGCTATACTAGTTATAATGACCGCGCACGCACGGGTTTTTTTAAAAAAAATTTTTAATCATATATTTTTATTTATTAAAAAACAAATAATTTAATCTTTGTTTTGTTTGATTTATAATGTTTAATTATAGTTTTTTATTATTAAATATAATTATTTAAAAATTTTAATCTTATTATTAATTGCATCTTATCTATATTTTTTGTATTTATCTTCTAGTTATGTTATGGATAAATATAAAATGTTTCCAAATAAGAAAATAATATTTTTTTAAAAAAAATTATTACTAAATAAGGTATGATTTGATTTTTTGAAATAGAAAAGTCCCACTTGAGGTTTTGTTTTATTATATAAAAGATGTATGTTTGTCTAATTCCTTGGAGCTATATGGAACATTTCTTTGCAGGATATCTTATTAATGAATATGGAAATCTTTAAATTTATAATTGTGTTTTACTTGATTGAACTTTTTAGTTCATCATTTCTGGTGGGTTGCTGTGAAATAAAAGATAAAGCTTAAATTACAAATTTTGTTCTTAAAGCAACAGTGAAATACAAGTATAGATGTGCTGATTAAAAGACACGTGGACATATTAACCATGAGCAGTGAAATGACAATACTACCCTTAGTGACGAGACACTTAACGAGATAAATAATGAAAGTTAGCAAAAAGTCGTTCTCGGTGGCTTTTTGCAAAATACGTAAATATTAATGTCTTTTCTGCAATAAAAATCGTCTCGTTGTGATCCTTATGCATTCGTGTTACTTTAAAGACCAAATTTGCAATTACATTTTTTTTGGATTATATGCTTTTACTTTAAAAAAAAAAAAAATGTCAATATTTAGATTGCTAAGTGATTCTCAAGCGACCTAATTTATCGATCCTTTAAGCATGGACAAACATAATAACACATGAATTCCATTATTTGTCATTTTTTCTCTTTTCGTCGAGTCACTTTATTTTGCATACCCTTATTTTGGTGCATACCAAGGGACAAATTCCTACCATCAATCTAGTTTGATCTAATGGTGAAAATTAACATAAGATTAAATATGGAAACCTAAATCCATGTTTTCTTTTTCTTTGTTTTTTTTTTCCTTTTTTATTATTCATTTTTTCTTTCTTTCTTTATTATTTTTTTAGTGTCATTCTTTATTCACGCTATTTTTTTTCCTTTCTTTTTCTTTTTTTTCTTTTTGATTTTTGTTCTAAATCACGTTTTTTTTTTTTTTTTTTTTTTTTTTTTTTTTTTTTTTCTAATAAACGTTTTTTTCTTCTAATACACGTTTTTTTTACCTTTCATACATTTTCGTCCGTTTTTATACGTTTTTGTCTGTTTTCGTACATTTTCACCCATTTTCATATATTTTAGTCCGTTTTCATACATTTTTTCATCCACTTTCTTACGTTTTCGCCCGTTAACGTCTGTTTTCATGCGTTTTCATCTGTTTTCTTATATTTTCGTTCATTTTCATACGTTTTTGTCCGTTTTCAAACGTTTTTCATTCGTTTTAATACATTTTCGTTTTCACTTGGGATATTAAGAAATGTAAGAAAATAGACAAAAATATATGAAAATGGACGAATACATATGAAAACGGACAAAAACGTATGAAAGCGTAAAAACACGTATGAAAATTGACAAAAACGTATGAAAGCGTAAAAACACGTGTATGAAAACGGACAAAAATGTATGAAAGCGTAAAAACACGTATGAAAATAGACAAAAACGTTTAAAAATGGACGAAAACATATTAAAATGAACGAAAACGTAAGAAATTTGCCGAAACGTATGAAAACGGATGAAAATGGACGAAATAGGCAAAAATGTATGAAAGTGTAAAAACACGTTTGAAAATGGACGAAAACATATGAAAAATGGACAAAAACGAAAGAAAAATAGATGAAAATGGACGAAAACGTATGAAAACGAACGAAAACAGCTGAAAACGTAAGAAAATGGATGAAAACGGACGAAATTATATAAAAATGGACGAAAATGTCTGAAAATAGACAAAAACGTCTAAAAATGAGCGAAAACATAAAAAACGGACAAAAACGTCTGAAAACGGACGAAAGAATTTGAAAATGGATGAAAACGTATAAAAACAGACGAAAACAGACAAAAACGTAAAAAAACGAACGAAAACGTTTGAAAACGAACAAAAACGGACGAAAATATATGAAAACAAACGAAAACGTGTGAAAGCCGAGAAGAAGGGAAAAAAACATGAATTAAAAAAAATGAATTAGGAAAAAAAACAAATAAGAAACACAAAAAAGAAACAAAAAAAAAAAAAAAAACAAAAAAAAAGGAGAAAAAAGAAAAAAAAATATGCGTGAAAAAAAAAGACAAAAAAAATAAAAAGAAAGAAAGAGAAAAAAAATGAATAATAAAAAAGAGAAAAAAGATAAAGAAAAAGGAGAAAAAAAACATGGACTAGATTTTTATATTTATTCTTAGGTTAATCCACACCATTAGATCAAATTAAATGAATGGTGGGTATTTGTCCTTGGTATGCACCAAAATAAGAGTATGCATTTGAATTTTCCCCGGTTTACGGTTGTTTTATAACCATATTTTAGTAAGAGACTATAGTAGGATTCTAAAAAAAATATTCCAAAAATGTATTTTCCCAATGCCCAAGATCTTATTGTTAGAATTATACAACTCGCAAGATGCCAAGGCATAATGCTACTCACAATAAGGGGCTAGACCGACTGGGTGGCCGTCCTTGTTGTGGAGGTCAAGGTCGTTGAGGGTCGAGAGAGAAGCGGGTTGAGAACTTGATAACATTAGATAGTCCTTATATTTTAGTGTCAATTTCCTCCGAGAATGCTCACTATTTTTGTAGTTTCGCATTGATATATACTCTTATTACTTAATATTTCATTTCATGGTATAAACGAACATCAGAACAAAAATACACGGATTCGAAAGGATAAGTAATGAAATAACACAAGAGTTTGTTGTTCAGGAGGAAGTTACGACATAGAAGGATGTATTAACCTACGCCGTCACAAAGATTATCACTAGAAGACTAAAGTCAACATTACTCAAGGTTACGGCATAACTCCATCGACATGGTTACGCCATAGAAATCCAAAGACTTAGCCAATTTATGTGATCAAGAAGGTTACGCCATAACCTCACTAACATGGTTATGGCGTAAGAATGATGAAAATGATAATGAGAGTTCTCCGATCATAACCTCTTCTTGAGGTTACGCCGTTTATAATATGGATAAGATCGTCATTTATATGGGGGTTACACCTTTACTTAAGGTTACACCGTAACTATGTTGAGGCGATATAAACAAGCATAAATCTTCATTTTTGAGATCACTTTCACCACAACTCTGAAGGAACGAAATAGGGCTTCATGAAGGATGAATTTCAGCAGCTCTAAACTACTTTTCAAGGGAGAAATCGTATCATTAATTCATTAGCTTTAGCTTTATATCAATTACTTGTATCGAATTCAATGTTTTCTTTCATTATGACTTACATTGTCTTTACTGCTTTATTCAATATGAGAAGCTAAACCTTCATGTGTTAGCCTAGTTATGAAATTATTATTGCCATGATGTATGTTTTCTATAATCCTCGCGTTTTGGAAACATTTATACTATGTAATATCTATTAGGCTAGCTTGAATTGATCAAATGACCTTAGCCGAGTAGGTTGCGAGGGTGTGTAAGAATTGACCAAAGGACTACACATTCCTTGCGTAAGAATTGATCAAAGGACTACCTATCCTAGTAGAAATGTCTAAGCAATGCGAGACCTTGTTTGCTTGTGTAAGAATTGACCAAAGGACTACACAACCTTGGTGCAAAATAGGTCTAGATTGATATATGACACTTAATGAGTAAAACTTGACTGAACGGCCAAATTGACCAAATGAGGTACGGGTCTGGAATTATAGGCTAAGCGATTTAACCAACTGATCCTAGCGACATTTAACCACCACGTAGAGCGATAGTAGAAATTTTTAGGAAAACTGAGTCATGGAATGATAATAGTAATAACTAGGCTAACACATCTTTTTTCTACTAATTTCAATCCAATTTCATTTGTTCATTACAAATCAAAAACCCTTTTTAGTGATATAATAGAACTTAAGTTAGAATCCGCCTCATAGCTCTTTGGACAACCTCGACTTTACCATTTCTAGACTACTCACGATCGGGTACAAAGCCCATTAGTGCTCACGTAAATCATAGGTAAACGAGACTTATAAATATTAAAACGTGATCTAGGTAAAATTAACATCAAAACTCGATTTAAGTCGAGTGGTGTGTTGCGTGTGTTTTAATCTAATTAAGGGAGAATTGCATGTATACACATTAAAACTCAAATACTTGCATATTTTTTCAAAATACAAGTTTTCAATACATGATATACAATGCAAGTTAAGCATGTTTTGAATATATACGCTAAATGTCACCACTTTATGTAGCCTAAAAAGGATATAATTTCTTCATAGATAAGAACGAACTAGATACCAACGTCTTAATATCTACTTGTAGTTAGTAGTTAATCTAGGATTGGTAAGTTTGACCAATTTAATAAATACGTTTGAATTCCAAGGGTAAAGTGGAAGAAGTTTGAATTGAATCAGAGAGAGCTCGTTCCAAATCCCGACAGTTTGAGGAAACGTTTTGGTATTGGTCAAATGGTCAAAATACAAATCGATCATAAATCATTTACTCCATCCATATTTAGTCTTTACAATGGGGAAAGATATATACCGGTTAGAACAAAAAATTAATTAAACAAAAAAAAAGTAAAAATAATTTGTGGTCACGCATTTTTAATAAAGAGTAAATATTTAAATAAAGATGTATTTTGTAGATACATCTTAAGGCTATGTTTGGCACAAAGCTTTTAAGAGTTTTTTTGAGCAATGAGCGGTGAACAATGAGCTTTTTGATTTGTAGTGTTCGTTTGACATGAGAGCTGTGAGCTTTGCTATTTTTTTAAGAAAACTCATTTTTCTAATGTTTCTTTATGAAGCTGTGAGTTTTTTTGGCTACTACTCACAGCTACTTTTATCAAACATAGCCTAAATGTTCGGTTCTTTTTCTTCTCGCTTTCTCATTTAATTTTGGTTTTGCTTTTGTTTTGTTTTTTTAATAACAAATATTAATCTTATTAAGGCTGTTTATCAAAGTTCAATTCCCTTATTTGTCTAAAAACTGTTGAAATAGTGACATAATTATTGTGGTACAAAATATGGAGTACGAATAACATATTAAAGGGGAGCCTTTTTTGCTCATGATCGACTTGTCTCTGAGTAACCCGTTATTTTAACACTAATATAAAGGACGTATGCTTAGTTAAACATGACAATCAATTCTTGTCATCAAAATATGATCCCTTATTTATTTATTTATGTATTTATTTATTTTTATCTTGCCATCCCGAATGACATATATATATATATATATATATATATATATATATATATATATAAGAATAATTAAAATAAGAATAATAAGAAGTAATTCTAGCCACACATTTTAATGTGGGAGGGAAAATTTGAATGAAGATGCATCCATTTTTGTAGGTACATCTAAAATGTGTGATTGTTGTTACTTCCTATCCTTCCTATTTTTATTATTCTTCTTATTTGATCCTTACTATATATATATATATATATATATATATATATATATATATATATATATATATATATATATATATATAGGGAGCTTTATTTTCAGAACCCTGTTAAGTGCGGGAACTGCGTGAACTTCAATTTTGCATTAGAAAACATGCATGTTCATATAAAACATGTATGTTTTCTTATATACACCTTAATACAAATACCTGCATAACATACATGTTCATATAAAACCATTTTGCATTGATATGTTGCACTTAACATGGTTTTATATGAACATGTATGTTACGCAGGTATGTGTATTAATGTGTATGTAAGAAAACATACATGTTTTATATGAACATACATGTTTTTTAATGCAAAATTGGAGTTCTCACAGTTCCCGCACTTAACAGGGTTCTGAAAATAAAGATACTATATATATATATATATATATATATATATATATATATATATATATATATATATACTAGGCGAGTACCCGTGCATAGCATCGGAGTTTCTAGCGGCAGATAATTAACGATTTGTGATATTGTGGTGAGTGTTTTGTGTAGTGTTCAAAATAGAACGTGAACCGATCAGAATGTAATTGCAAACGGTTGTACTATACGATAACTAAAGTCCATAAAAAAAATCCTAACATCTATCAAACAACATATAAAAACATTTAATGAAAATTGATTTTCCAAAACAGTTACTTCATGTGCAAGTGTGTTACTGGAATTCATGATGAAAGCCTAATGACGAATTATCAACCCAAAGTAGAATGTGACCTTGTCTAATGAATTATTCACAACGATTGTACTAATGTTTACTATTTATAATGAAAGTATTATTCATCTATCGTCATTAGGGCTTTTACGAACCAAAAATACGTTCCATAAATAGATCATTTGTTTTTTTGTTATCCATATACATGCATGTATTAATAAATTTTTATTGAATCTCTGCACCAAAATAAAGTTAGCAACCAAATCATTTCGTTTTTTGTCCATCACCAAAGTAAAAACCTCACATGAATATAACAATAAAAAATGTGACAGCCATTGTACTAATGAAACGTGACTTCACAATTCGCAAACACTGAATATAACAAACACTGTTTGCATGAAATATAACAAACTAAAAGAATGAAAGAAAGATATATGTAATAATAAGAATCCATAAACATACCAATTCGCATATATGTTTTCATGATAGAAAAAGAAACTAAGGAAACCAATAAATTGTTTTTATTGTACAACAAGATGTTTTAACAAAAATCAAAAACATAAATTTTATTCAAAATTCAAAATTCGGATCAAACGGGCACAGGCTAAACAGGTACGGACTCAAACAGGCATTGGTCAAACCGGCCGTCATTAGAAAGAGACATCAAATGACTAAAACTTTTTACAAGTAAAAAACTTTCCCCGAACATTTTATAACGTTTATATAAATTAATTTTTTTAATCCATACTCGTTACACACAACGAGCCTCATTTTTTTACATTTGCATTTATTCTTAATATATAGAAATTCGTAGGTTTTTAATATCCAACATTAAAAGTACTAATACTATAATGGTGTTATCTGTATGATATTATTTTTTCTATGGATCGTGGATGGAAAAGAGGTATAAAATCATATGAATAACACAAACGCCTCACAAACAAATAATGTAAAAAAATGCTAAGTCAAGTGCCAATTGGTAAAATAAACTAAAAAAAATATTCAACAGTATTTAATTTTGTGGTAGACATGTAACTTTGAAAAACTCTTATATTTACACAACTCTTCTTTTGACTATATCTTCTTCCATCGACTGTAAAACTTCATTCGCCTTCTTACATATTGCTTTCAATCTTTTGCTTCCATTATTTTTTTTGTACACATCATCCGCCCATGTCGCCCATTCAATATCTCTGAGAAGTCCACCCAAATCGCCCATTGAAGATCCGAGAGACTGAAACTCCACCGTTCTGACCATTTCTAAATAAGCAGCCGCTCAGCCTAACTCGTAAGTTCTACAAAAAGGCCCAAAATGAGCATGTTTTTTTTCATAATGGGCAACAATTGCCACCTCTAAAATATATAGATCTATAAACAAACATTCAAAACTTTAAAAATACATAAATCTTTACATAAAAACCTCATAACTTGAAAAACTTTTCGAGATTCAGGGTGGTGGCGGGTCTCAGTGGTTTGGTTACCGGTGGTGATAGGGCTCGATAATTGCGTGGTTTTTATGGTGGTTGTCTTGGTGGTGTTGGGGATGGGGTTGTCGTGGTGGTGTTGATGGAGGAACTGTTTGAAAGAGAGAGGTAGTGGCGGCGACGGAGGTTTGAAAAGATCTAGGTGGTGGCGGCAGCAATTAAGAGAGAAAGGGGTGGTGGTGTTTGTTTTAGGTTAAGAGAGAGTGTGAGAAATATTTTTAGAGAGACAAGATATATATGCGTGTTTTGTGTTTTAGGTTTCAAAGTGAGTCATGGCCAGTTGTGTTTCATAACTTTCTAATGAATGTCCAGTTGTATTCCCATAAATAGATTGTAGTTTCCATCAGTAGCAGTATTACATTAATTTAGTTATAGTTTCCATCAATAGCAGGTTTCAATAAACATTGACCATGTTGAAAACTCAACATTCCACATTGACCATTTCTCTATTATAAGGAGTAAAGATATATAAAGGGCGAAGAGTGACAAATCGTCCAAAACAAACACAAATAACATCTTTCTGTTGGTCTTTGACTCTTTGTTTGGGACATACTTATGTAGAATGCCATGTCCGTACTTGCAAGAAGAAAATTTTATTTCCTTGTGTAATGGCCATATTGCATCTATCACTTGAATTGGAAATTTTTTAAAAGATGTTATGTTTTAAAAATTCTGCCACAAAAAATATATAACTAAGTAATAATTATCTTTTAATTGAACTAAGATAACAAAGTTTTTATATCCTGATGCTTGATAGACATTTAAGATTGTATATTTGTATGTGATTAAAATGTTTAATACTTGTTCGGTTTTGAACTTTTATTTGAATTTTACAAACTTTCTGTATTGGCTATTGAGTTGTACATAAGATTTGATTAATAAATATGAATTGTTGCCATCAATATGAATTGTTTCCATCAATATAACTCAAACCTTTCCAATTCGGTCACATAATTTACAAGTCAACACACAGGGTAAAATTGGGATCACATTAATTCACAAGGCAACACACAAGGGTAAAATCGGGATTGACCAAAAGTTAAGTTTTTCACAATTTCACTTTGACCATTTTTCTATTATAAGTAGTTAAGATATATATATATATATATATATATATATATATATATATATATATATATATATATATATATATATATATATATATATATATATATATATATATATATATATATATATTGAATGGCAATTATTTTATTAAATATATAGCTAGCAAGAAGCTAGATAAGATTACAATATTTCGGTACAAGCGCAAAACGAGCCACTAAACCACAAATCCTATTAAGAATCGTCATTTTTCACGATTATAGATCCGCAAAAGCGATACCAATGTGATTTCTTCTAAAAGAGAATCCTTTCTTTGAGGTTCTAGCTAGCTCGAAGAAAATTGTTCCCAAACCTCCATTTCACCCATATTGATATTTGAAGAACCACATGGAAACATGAGTTGACAATGTTGATGGATATAACATTGTATAGCTTGGTTTGCCCGTGTGTGGCTTTTTTCCTTTGTTCTCGTCTCTCTTGTACTCTATTTGCTAATTTCTCAGCAGCTCTTTTTTATCATATTCTAGCCTTTCAAAGAAAAAAAAATGCATTATCAACCCTATTACTATATTGTTTAACCATCGAAGGATCCATATATGATTATTTTACCTTTTTGCCTTTTTGATTGGAACGTATTCCATTAATGTTTAGTGAGCCAACATTCATTGTTCCACCATATTGTCACCAAATCACCAATGATGGCACTAACATCATGTTCTTTGCCAATCATGCTAAAACCTATCAGACAACCAATTTCAATTGTTTTTCTAACCTCTTCAGCCTTGGCATTGTCCAGATGAGATGTACTCACGGCGTTTTGGAGTAGTCTTTTATTACATCTAAGGGTGGTGGCAATGGGAACGGGGTGGGCAGCGGTTTGCCTCAAACCGCCGGGGAACACCGCCGTCTCCCCAGCGGTTTGGTCCAGTGGTGAGGTCCAGCGGTGATATTCATTTTCACGGTTTGAAACAAAGTGGACCGTTGGGATTTAATGTGGAACAAAAAAATAATAATAAAAATAATAAATAAATAAATAAATAAAAGTTACCTTTATAAATAAAAAACTAGGTGAGTAAGGGTCAAGAAATGGCAGATTGGTTGCAGGTTTAGTTTTTGAAGTAGAAGAAGCAATAAATGAACAAAGAGAGAGAAGACAAGAAATGTGTGGTGATAATTTTTTTTTGACTATTTCTGTAAAACTTAATTACGTATTTTATATTGTTTTCTCTTTTTCGATCTTTTTACTCTCTAACAATACATAACGTATAATTTCTAAATTCTAACTTCCTTTTTTAACAAAGTTAGCATATGATATTACGGAGCACGTAAAGGTCAAAACTTAGCATACCTCGATTATTAGTTATTATTTTTTTTAAAATTTTTTTTACGTATTATGCAATTTTCTATTAATTATGTTTTTTTCTAAGTATTATGTATTTTTATTTTAATTATTAATGAAATATTATGGTTTTATTAAATTATTTATTTATGAAAATAAAAAATAAGAAAATAAAAAGTTTGTGAGTTGGGAGGTATGAAAAAGTATGCTTGCCACTAAAAAAGGGTTGAGAGTTATGAAAAAAGTGTGAGTGAGATGGAATGATATTATTGGTTGGTTAGGAGGTATGCGGAATTTTGGGAGTGACCAGTGCCACCACCCTAAAGGTGTGTTTGGAAGAGGGAAAAGAAATTAGAGAAATGGAAATTGGACAAATTTCTCTTGCTTGGTAGAGAAAAATAAAAAAGTGAAGAATTTAGTGAAGATTTGGAGAGATATGAAGAGAAATGGGTAGTGTAATTTTGGTAGCTCCATTTCCATCATTTTGATCGAGAAATTGGAGAAATGGATTTTTATTTTTATTATTATTTTTTTATTATTATGATTTTTTAATTTGCTTCCAATTATAATTTCATTAAAGAATGGACTTTGTTAAAAAAAAAATTATGTAAACAAATTACATACAACATTAGGTGTTTAAATTTTTTTTTTTTTTTTGAACATTATTATTGTATAATCTTTTTTGTTTAAATCTTAAAAAGAAAATATATATATATATATATATATATATATATATATATATATATATATATATATATATATATATATATATATATATATATATATCGTTATTATTTTTTATTTCAATTCTCTAGCGTTACCAAACAGTGGAATTAAATAAATTTCTCACAACTTTTTTTCTCTCGATTTTTATTCTCTCATTCATTCCTAATCTCTGAAACTCTCTCTATCAAACATGACCTAACGATATTTGATTCATTGTTGGAAAAAGTGTTATCACCGGAGATGATATGAGAATCATTGTTGGAAAAAGCAGTATGTTGGAAAGTGGAAACAGTGGAACTTTTACTGGAACAGTGGAACCTTTTGCCTTTATGATAATTTCTTCCTTTTGGAACAATGGAACTTTTATTAGAAAACCTAGCAAAATACTTGAAGGGCCGGAAAATACATAATACGAAGTACTCGTAATAGATCACAAGGAGTTGCAAGCCATTTTAGGGTCGTGAATCCAATCAAGCCAAAGAGGCGTATTGTATCTCCAAATGTAAAAACTTTTAGATCAAATACAACACGTACTTAACAACTACCTTGTGGTCTATTGGGCGGTACTCACTTAGTTAAGTGAGCCCCCATCAAAGTAGTACCAGTTGGGTGACCAACTGGGAGGCGGAACGACTCAAGGGGCAGTTGTTACCCGGCAATGAAGATTGAACTTCGGTTTGATTCTGAGCCAATTCCCGGTTTTCATCCGGCTGTTACTCCAGCAAGATAACTTGTGTGGAGGCGGTCCGATTTCCGGGAGAACGCCAGTGATTCCCCACTGTCCCCAGCGCGGGCCCGGTTAAGACAACGTATGTCTGGCCAGTGATGGATGAGGGCCTGCCTTTGAGGCAGGTGCGATTCTCACAAAAAAAGATATTCGCCGTTCAAAAAAAAAAAATACAACACGTACTCGGCACATCAAAACGCCTACTGTTAATTGCTTATGTTATTTCCAATGGGGTACGTTATTTGGAACACTGCTAATTACCGCATCAAGTTATCCTTCCAACAGATACCTATTAAAATCGTACAAATCTCAAAAGAACCAAAGAAAGAGTTAATCAACATGTACGCTATACTATATTAATCCATAAAAACAAAAACTATCTTTTATCAAGTGGACATTAGAAAACAATATATTCATACAAACAAAAACTATCTTTCGTCGACATCTCGTGTCATTAGAAAACAAGAGGTCGGGTGTGCAAAAAAGAAGGCTCCTTACAGGTTGGAACCGACCCTATCCAAACCATAAACTTTATCAGCATCCTTTATTTCAATTTTATAACAGGTCTCATATATTATTTTTAAATCTATGTTTCTTGAAAATCTACCTTAAAACTGCCTTACAAACGAAGTATGAAAGTGAAACTGTGGACGGTCCATCATCCTAATATGAACAAAAGATGATATTTAGATTTTTACTAGTATTTTAATAGAAAAAGGGGCTGGATGGTTTCAGACACACACAGACATATATCATTAATTAAACCTAAAGATTCATTTCATGATCAGAATGAAGTTATGGTGATCAACAGTTTTTGCAGTCACCACTTGGTGTAGTTTGGTCCATGCAGTCTATACCTTAGATATTTTAGTGTTACTTAATTATTTGCGGCTGCATGTTTCTTACGCTTGTTTGCGGCTGCATATTTCTTAGTCAGTACGGTAATGTATATTTACTCGTGTTTAGCTTAAGAAAATTTCGACCGTTAAAGTTAATAACTTAATATCCAACTTATTTACTTTTCTTAATACATAGTGCAACTGTGCAAGTTAGGGGTACTATAGTTTGGACTCGGAACATAAGTTATGTCATACGGAGTAACTCAAATAATTTGATTATTAAAGTATAATTTAACCAAATATTGATATGCATACATTATATTAAGGTGTACATATTATATAACAAATTAAAATGGAAAATTCATTTGACAATTGTGGTCCTATTCAGCGTCGACCTTTCATTCCATAAGGTGTCTGGTATTTGACGAACATCAATAGATGAAAAAACATCTTATGATGAAGTGTAGCATTGCTAATATGTTGTGACGTATATTATTGTATATTTAGTGTAATCGGCTCATTGGTTGTATAGCTTATAAGGGGGTGGCAACCTTGCCTCAAGTTGCCTCAACCTTTTGCAAAAACAACCAATAATATTATGCCAACTCATTTTTTGCCTAACCATACCTCAACATCAATTTTTAGTGGCAATCTTGCCTAAGGTCATGCATTAATTTTTTTTTTTTTTTTTTTTTTTTTTTTTTTTTTTTGAATACAAAACCCACGCTCCCCCAATAAATTGTGTAACGTTCGATTTTTTCATTGAAAAACTCCTCACCGATTCGGTATGTTCTACCGATTGCAGCACCGAATTTTGCTTGCCGCATGGCTGGCAATCACATTTGCCGATCGGCAACCATTACCGAATGCAATTTACCGAAAGGTTGCCACCCCTAAGGTAACCCAAATTGGAATCGATATATATTTGTTATGAAATAAAATATGATTCAAGAGGAAATACCAATTATATTAGATGACATATATTACTGTATATTCAGTGTGATAATCGGTAGAACCGGCAATTTTGACACGAAACCTGTTAACACGACACGACCTGTTCTTAACAGGTTTCGTGTTTGACCTTAACAAGTTTCGTGTCTTAACATGTCAGACCTGTTAAGACCTGTTAATATTATAATATATATATAATAATATAATCCTTAAAATTAAAAACCCTAAAATCCTAAATCTATTCTATTATCCATTCATGTGGGTCTTTGAAATTGTATGAACTTTTGCATTATGTATCATTATGTATGTTAACAGGTTCTTAACAGGTCTTAACAGGTGCACCTGTTTATTTTCGTGTCGTGTTCGTGTTTGAGAAAAATGACACTATTATTTAACAGGTCGTGTTCGTGTTTGGCCTTAACAGGTTCGTGTCTTAACAGGTTCGTGTAACCTGTTATGCCAGCTCTAATAATCGGCCTACCGGCCTGAGCCCAGTTTTTGTACCTTATAAGGCAACCACAATTGTAATAGTCATATATATATATATATATATATATATATATATATATATATATATATATATATATATATATATATATATATATATATATATATATATATATATGTGTGTGTGTGTGTGTGTGTGTGTGTGTGTTATGAAACGAAATATGATTCAAGGGGAAATATCAATCTTTATGGTACGAGAGCCAAATTGATCCCCATTATTCACCATTTTATCTCAAACAAACACTCAAATTCTTCCACCTAAAATTACCTTTCCTTGAAAGCCGTTGATGCGGATTATTATAAACCACAAGAAGTTTTACAATCCTCTTAGACAGTGTACTTAACCGTTGTAGTATAGTATAGGCAAGACATGGGGGATTGATCATTCTTTATGAGAATAGTGTTGCGAAGGCCGAATTGTAATGACGAAATAGGTCTAACGGTGATGGATGATTCTTTTTGTATTTTTTTTAAGCAAATTAAAATATCTCAGAGTTGAAAAGTGGGTTTTTAAACTACTAATTAAACTAATAAAAACTAAATCAAACTAATTATCCGAAAAAGTAAAGTGGTAACTCTTATGATAGGTAAATGTGTTCACTTAAATTATTTTTACTCCATAGTTATCTCTTATTGATTAGTCAAATTATCACGTCCTTGTTTTAATTGGCGAGTTGTATTCCTTAATATTTAAGGAGGTGCCGAAGTCCCTAACTCTATGAACGTACAGGTCTCCCTTAAGAATCTTAACAGTCATTAAGACTTTCACTATCGACAAGTCGCGATTCATGCAATAAATACAACGAGAAAAATATCTACACAGCGTTCCCGAGTTTTATTTTTGAAAGAAGAGAAAAAAAGTGGGAAGAAAACAAAATAAATTCGTGTTCCTGAGTTTTTTTTAGGAGAGAAGAGAATAGAAGAGGAAAATAATTTTGGCTAAACTTCTCTCCAAAACTTTCTTCTCAAAAGTGGGATGATTTAGAAAGAAGTTATATTAGGAAGCTTTAAATAAATAAAATTACTTAAATAACCTAATATAAAACATTACTTTTATATGTAACCAATGGTATAATTGTAAAATCATATGTTTTCTCTTCTTTTCTCTCCTAGCTCGGGAACATGATATAAAATAATTATTTTCATTCATCTCCTCTTCTTTTCTCCCAATTTTTAACTCTTCTCTTCTCTTCTTTCATTTCAAAATCTTGGGAACAGAGTGCTAGTGCACTCTAGTGTTGCATTTAGTAGGTTGGACAAGCTAATACATGTAAAACTTAAGCCAGTTTTCCTACTCCTAATGTGAGGCAACCAATTAAACAAGAGATGACAATCAATAATTAATAACTAGATTTCATTCAAATCTAAGCAAACACTAATAGATCTAGCCGATCATGTTAAAAAGAAGAAAAGAAACACATATTATCAAACAACACATAGAAATATTGAATGATAAAAAAAAATTCTTAACTTTAATTAAACATAGGGTTTGGGGGTTGAAAAACCCTTACAAAAGCTGCAAAAGTCGTCCACCAAAGTGTCTCCAAGATAATACCCAAAGATGTTACAGTTGTAAAGGAAAACATGGGAAAGTATATATAGATTTACAAATGTGACGGTGTCACTTTATGGATGTGACGCCGTCAGCCCGCCGTCATTTGGGTTTCTTCTGTAGTTGTGACGACGTCGCTAAGTAACTTGTGACGCCGTCAGCTCTCCAGCCTTGTAATATTTCTTAGCCGTCACGTGTAAAATATTCATCAAATCTTCATCTCTAAATGCAAGTGACGGCGTCACGTTGTTGTTGTGACGTTGTCTGGATCCTTTTTCTAGATTTTTTTGTGACGTGGTCATTTTCTTTGTTTTCTTGTCCAAATTAGCCCAAAACATGCCGGTATTCATCTTTTGCATCCCAAGTACCTAAAAAGTGAAATAAAGCGATTTAGGGCAATAATTGATCACATATGTACGAGTTTAGAGCTTAAATGACCCCCTAAAAATGCACGTTTTGAATCCTTATTAGCCGTTTACTTTTGTTGCGAACTAATCCTAACCTAGACCACCTAAATGCTCGCCCTCATCTCCTGAACACAAAAAGTATAGTCGATTTTCTCACCGGACCATCGACGCGCCACCTAAGCATCGTGTCTACTGATTCTTTAGCCTTAGATATACGGAAAACCATTCAGGTTTAGATCACACAATTAATATATTCTCGATCGTTGCGAAAAAATAATCAAAACACATATAACATCATCGGTCAATGTAGAACGACGCCGCCCGTCGCCGAACACCGCCACTGCACTGACAGTTAACTCGGGTTAAGTCTTTTTTTTCGGTTAAAAAATATTAAAAAATAATAATACTTTATTGTGAGTTTAACCTACACAGAAGCTTATTCATTAAGCCATCTTTCCCTTTCAGCAGTCTGTCCCATAGAGCTCAACCTATACAAGAGTTCGATTCGTCTCGAATCAGATCTGGTTCTACTTTGTCTTGTTGCTTGTCTCCTCCTTTATCTTTTTTGGTCTTGTAGCAAGCTATGACTTCTTATAATCAACAGTGGTACATAAATATTGGAGCAACTTCTTAGCTTTCATCTCATAATGGTAACCTTCAATCTTCTTTTATTAATCGCATTTTTTTCATTTATTATTAATAATGGATCTTTTATAGGTGTCAACCATTTTGGCCATGTACAGATTCCCAACCCTTATCGTCCCCTCTACCTTAGAAACGTTCTTGTCTCACCCAATATAATTAGAAACCTTGTTTCTGATCGTAAATTTACAGTCGATAATAAATGCTCAATTGATTTTGATCCCTATGGTTTCACTGTGCGGGATTATCACCCCCGTCAAACTCTTCTTCGTTGTGACAACACGGGTGATCTATACCCTTTCCATGTTGCCACCTCAGCCTTTGCCCTCCTAACGAATAGCCATTCCTTTTGTCATCAACGTCTTGGTCACCCTGGTGAGTGTAATTCAAACACACTCGTCCTGTGGCCTTGCGTCTTATAATAAACAAAACACTCAACCCTTGTGTCTTTCTTGCAAGATAAGGAAATAAACAAAACCCTCCATATACTGTTATTTCCACATCTCCATTCGACGTTATTCACTCAGACCTTTGGATATCTCCTGTCTTTAGCATGAGTGGATACATATACTATTCCCTTTTCTTAAACTAATATTCCCATTTCCTGTGGGTCTACCCACTTCATAGAAAATCTTATGCTTAATCAAAATTCCTGCACTACCATGCATTTGTAATAACCAAATTCAACATTGATCAAAGATTTATAATGTGATCATGGTGGTAGATTTGACAATAACTCCCTCCATAAATTATTGGCCACTGATGGTATTTAATTTCGCTTCTCATGCCCATGTACATTTCAACAAAATGGCAAATCTGAATGCATGATTCTTACCATCAATAACGTTGTACTATATCTCCTCTTTTTAGCTCGTCTTCCTCCTGAGTATTGGGTCGAAGCACTACTTACTGCCGCTTACCTACTTAATATCCTCCCCTCCACCTTTATAAATAATGATACCCCTTACACGAAATTATTTAATAAACCAACCACATACACTCATCTTCGCACGTTTGAATGCCTTTGTTATCCTTATGCCTTTCCCCCTCAGAAACTTTGTATCCTTACGTCTATTCACCTAAAAAACTTGCCCCTCTCACCACACCATCTATCTTTCTCGAGTACCCCCATAATCATCGTGGGTATCAGTGCCTTGACCTGAACACCAACAAAATCATCATTCCTTATCATGTCACATTTGATAAATCTGTCTTTCCTTTCGGTTCCATGACTCCCACTCGATCTCCCTCACATTAATTCTTAGATAACAATCGTGACACCTCCCCTTTTATACTTCGCCTACTCAACACACCTACTCCTCCCCAATAAAGATCACAAAAAACACCAATACCAACACATCCAACTCCGTTGTGAACACCATCACCACAAACTTGAAACTTGTCTTTTTCATCAATTCTTCGTCTAAATGAGCCCACAACTTGTATGTTTCTAGCAAACGCATTCCCAGAAACCTAAAACGCAAAAAGAAACAATTTAGGGCATTAAATGATACAATGTGCATGAAAATAAAGGGCTAAATGACCCCTAAAAACCGTATAATTTTACACCTCATCAAATATCGATACACTTGAGATTTGTTTGTCCTCAAGCAAATAAGATTTTAACTTAGACACTAGTAGAAATTAAGAAGCATTTAGCATTAGTATAAAAATGAATCGTGGCTAAACTCGTTTGACAATACACTTTTGACAATTTCAAGCACAGAAATGCAAGACTAGCACCTCACATAATAAGTCTTTGGATACTCTCATCTTCCGGGTGTTTGCAAATGATATAACAATAAGGATATTGGAAAATTACTCAACTTAACATGTCATAGTGCATAAATTACGACATGATTGATAAAGGATCAAACCTCCACCACTTTGACATAAGCACCTAGAAATTACTATCAAAGAGGTTTTTTCAAGGGTTGTAAAATGAGGCTTCGAATAAGGAATAAGGGTAGGGTATATGAATTTTTATTGGTTGAAAGTTAATTACCTAGACAATTACATTTACCTTGCCAAGTCAAAAACTTTAAACGGATATAAACTAAACAATGACTTTTTTTACTTTTGTTGACGCTTTCTTGACTTAACAAATAAGAGGATAGCAGTCCGTATGTTCTTTTCAAATATATATATATATATATATATATATATATATATATATATATATATATATATATATATATATATATATATATATATATATATATATACACATACATACACTTTTACCATGCGTTTTTTGATCACCTAAAAACATAGACATAAATTACATAACTTGAACTTTAAAGTTGAACATAAACATAAGCATAAATGATAGATGACCCGGATTAGAAGGGCCAATACAATTGGAGTACTAATTTGACATTCATAACTTGGGGTAGTAATTTTCTTTCTTCCCTATTTCTCATACATATAATACTACCAAAAGTCTTGATCATCCCAAAACTGTATATACAACTTGACTTAGCAACATATAACTATTTAGACAGTTAAAAAGGGTTTAAGAGATTATAAAATAGAGATAGGCTAAAGCGATTTGAGTGTAACAATTTTTTATTGGGGTGAAAACAAAAAGAAGTGATGGCCACGGAGGTTCACATGCGTCGACTCCGGACTATCCAAAAAGGGTAGTCGCCGTGGGATTAGTCGGCTCGCAATGTCGAGTTGAAAACCCATGTTTACAAAAAAAAAATGATAGGCTCATTAGGGTGGTCTAATGTATCTTGCAGTAAAAATGAGTGCAATAAAAGAGTAGGAGGAAATTAAGTGACCAATGAAGTCAAATAATTGTAACAAAAACACACGCTAAAAACATGGCTTAATCTTAATGCATCTTATCACTTAGTAACTTCTAATCACATGAATGTGATCTCACCAGCGATCTCAAGATGTAATATTAAAGCAAGTTCTAGAATTTATGCACTACCAGTACACTCAATAAAACAAAGGCATTAAATATAAATGCTATAATCGAAAGGCTAATGTTCTTCACCTTTTAGGGTGAAATTTAAGTAGTAGTGTTTTGTTCTAGCATATAAATAATATCCGTGAGATGCTTTAAACAAGTGTCACAAACGATTTTTTTCTAATTGGTGCTAAAATTACCTAATAAGAACTATGTTTCAGAAAACTTAAAATCATTTTGAAGACATGACAAACACAAATGCCTAAATAATTTTTAAGGCTTTAATACCCTCTCTACACTTAAAATGGCAATACGAGGCTAAATCTTCATTTAGAAATCGTCAAAAGACCATCCTTATTCAATAAAAACCTGTAATCAAAGACAAAGAAAGCTATACCCAAATATAAAATCGGCGGGAGATAATATATAATTTACATTGATTTTTAAAACATAAAACAAACTAAAAACAAAGCAAATAAGGATAGAATCCTTATAGAATGAAATGTAAATATACTACAAGAAAATCCGGACTTTGAAAAATTCTATAAAGTTTGCAAAAATAACAAAAATCTGTAAAAATTTCATTATACACATTCTGACGCCGTCAAAGAAGTCTGAAAGACATGTTTCGTTTCGTTTTCTAAAAAATCATGCATTATAAATGTTTATATTTATGCAAAAATTCATAAAACATAACTACAAGTATCGACCCAAACAACCAAAAGCAAATAAACGAAGCATGCGTTGAAATTAACTACAAATAATCCCATATTTGAAAAATGGTTCACAAAAGTGAATATGAACTTGTATCATTGTCTAACTTATAAGCACATTTACGTTATTCATCTACCTCTATTTCTTTTCGTCAAAAGTTTTGACCAAAATGTTGACCAGTTAATTTAAAAAATAGTTAGTAAGTAAATGAAAATGTTGACCATTTAATTATGATCGAAGTTGATAAATCACATTTAGTGATTGCATTATAATGAAATATATTAAGTTAAATCACGTTTAGAACTTTATACTACTCTTGTCAATTAATAGTTTAAGTAAGTAAGCGTTATCACATCTGATACTATACCACTGTTTCATATAACACTTACTTAAAATCAATAAGATGATAGGCAAAACTAACTGATGAATGTCAACGTATCGTGATGAATGTTTTCGGATGTTGTAACTAACTGGTGGGTCAGGTTGTGAACTTTGATCGATAATTTATGTGGGTCCACATCGTCCACAGTAAAACTTGAAATTGTCCTCGTCAATACTTTTAGCGACAGACGTTTAGCGATAACTTTTTAATGAGTACATGTCATCGCCGAAAACTTTTAACGAGGAAATGTGTTCACCAATTGACCCATTTCGTCCTTGCCTATCGGCCCGATTGGTGTAGTGGCATATCCATTGAATCCATCACTTACGACTATTAACAATTTGCATTTTCATTATTGGCAACAAAATCTACACGTATATGTTAAAAAAAAAAAAAAAAAAAAAAAAAAAAAAAAAAAAAAATCTACATGTACGGCTATATCAGTAACTCGGACGATTGTTTGTATCTCAATCTCTAGCAAATCATATTGTATATTTTGATACACATCTTTTTCTTGTCGGTCGGCTAAAAAACCATTCAGAATTCAAATAAAACATAAAACATATTATCCAAAGACGACCGTATTTACATAACATACCAAAATATATCACATGATCCACATAACTAAGTAAGAAAATTAAATGCACGAATCTACTTAAAAACACTTATGTTCCTTAAAAATGCAACAATATCAATTACCAACCATAAGACTTTACCAACACTATATAAGAGCACCGCCACCTTCCACCATTTACCATAACAACCGTCATTATCCACCTCTCACTTCTTACTCTCTTTCCTCCACCTTAGTGCTTTGCTTAGGTTTTATCACCATCTCTTTTTAAAAAGTAAATATGGACATAAACCACGATTCACACCTCACCACCACTATTTCTCCACCACCTCCTACTACCAATACCACCACCAATGAAAGCCCATCACGTAGTATCAATAATAGAAAATCTAAAGGCAAAGGAGGACCGGATAATACTAAGTTTAAATATAGAGGTGTTCGACAACGTAGCTGGGGCAAGTGGGTCGCGGAGATTCGCGAGCCACGTAAACGTACCAGAAGATGGCTTGGTACGTTTGCCACAGCCGAAGACGCGGCCCGAGCTTATGACCGGGCGGCAGTCATTTTGTATGGCTCTAGAGCTCAGCTAAATTTACAACAACCATCTGCATCAGGAGCAGACAATTGTTGTAACACTACCGCGACCTCTACTTCGTCATCGTCTCCTCGTGGTAGTGGTAGTTCTTCTTCGTCCTCGACTACAACTCTTCGCCCGATACTTCCTAGGCCAGCTGCTTTTAATCTTACGTTTGCACCGACACAATCTACAACATCGAATGTTCCGGTTTTGGCTAACTATATGCCGTACCAATTTTATAATAACCCTAGCGTACAACAACACGGTACGAATTCTGTTGGGAATTTTGTACAATATTCTTCGCAACTTGCACAACAACCACGTCAGTACTTACCCTACCCAAACATAAATAATAAGATATGTGGTATGCAAACTGAGGGCCCCACTTTAAGGATGACAACAACTCCAACCTCGTATGATACTACTTCAAATGTAAACCCTAGTACCAATGTTTGTCAACGAGAACACTTGCCACCAAAGAAAGAAGATATGAATTCCTTGGTGGGGTCCGCGGGATATAGTCTTTCACTTGTGTCCAATTCACCGCCGTGGGATATGGTCTTTGGAGACTCGGTTTCGGATCCAACAGTCGTTGCTGGCGGCGAGCCTTCATCGCCGTCTTTGTGGTCGTTGACCAATGACGATGAATATCCGCCACCTAGTATTTGGGACTATGGAGATCCATCATTTGATTTTTGAAGGTTTTTGTTTTTAGGGTGAAGATTTAAGTTACATTAAAGACCAAGAATTTGGTTTATTATTATCATATTAATATGGTAATTTGTGGTTTTGAGTTACAATTAGGAGAAATAATATGAAGTTCAAATAGTTAGGGTTTATGTTCAAAAAAAAAAAAAATAGTTTGGGTTTGGGTAATCTTAAGTCTTGACGGTGAAGATTTCATATATTCGTCTCAGTCTATTGTTCGAAAAGGTATGCTTAGTTTTTTTCGGAGTACTTGTATTATCTAAAGTATCGCATTTGAATTAGGAAATGTAATTACGTGCATTTAGTTGTATTGGTTTAATGTTTATCAATTTCCAAGATTTGAGGTAGGAAATGTAATTACGTGCATTTAGTTGTATTGGTTTAATTTTGTTCTCTATCAATTTCCAAGATTACTTCTTTTTATAATCACTTACTATCAAAATTATATTTCAGTATGTGTAATTAGGTAGGTCGTGTTAATAAATGTGTATTGGTTAGAGTTAAAGAATATATACTCCGTAATAACATATAACTATGGAATTTGATATCATACGCCATGTCAATGTGAGCGATTCTTTCCACTATTCATTTATCACAGAAAATAATTCTTCAATTTGATATTTAATTATCAGAGGAAAATTCAATTGCATACTTTTATTTTGGTGCATACTAATGGATAAATCCTCACAATCCATCTAGTTTGATTTAATGGTGGGGATTAACCTAAGATTAAATAGGACAACCTAAGTCCATGTTTTTTTCCCTTTTCTTTGTTTTGTTTTGTTTTTTGTTTTTTTTCCCTTTTTTTTTTTTTTTTTTTTTTTTTTTTTTTAAATTCAAGGTTTTTTTTTCTTTCCTTTTTCTTTTTTACTTTTTTTTCTCTTTGTTATTTTGCTTCCTTTTTCTTTCAAATTCACGTTATTATTATTATTATTTTTTATTTATTTTGCTTTTTTTTTTTCCATTCACATTCCTTTTTTTCTTTCTAATTCACGTTTTTTTTCGTTTTCGTCCGTTTTTTACGTTTTCGTCTCTTTTCAAACGTTTTCGTCCGTTTCCATACGTTTATAAACGTTTTCGTCCGTTTTCAAACGTTTTTGCACGCTTTCATATGTTTTTTATGTTTTCGTCCATTTTTAGACGTTCTCGTCTGTTTTAAAACGTTTACGTTCGTTTTTATACATTTTCGTCTGTTTTCGCCCGTTTTCATACGTTTTTGTCTATCTTCTTATGTTTTCGTTCGTTTTTATATGTTTTCGTTCGTTTTAATGCGTTTTCGTCCATTTTCTTTCGTTTTCGTCCATCTTTCATACATTTTCGTCCGTTTTTTCAGACGTGTTTTTACGCTTTCATATATTTTCGTCTATTTTATCACGTTTTCGTCGTTTCTTATGTTTTCACCCATTTTCGTCTAATTTATTACGTTTTCATTCGTTTTGATACGTTTTCGTCCGTTTCTTTCATTTTCGTCCATTTTTCATATGTTTTTCTCCATTTTCTTACGCGTTTTTACGGTCTCATACGTTTTTGTCCGTTTTCTTACGTTTTCGTCTATTTTCTCACGTTTCTGAATATTACAACTGATATTAAGAAAATCACAAGTGATACTTTGAATATCACTTGTGATTTTTTTTTTGTTTTCGTTCGTTTTTATACGTATTTATCCCTTTTCTTACGTTATCTCCGTTTTCTTACGTTATCGTCCGTTTTCATACATTTTTGAATATCACTATTGGTATTCAGAATATCACAATTGCTATTCAGGAAATCGGAATAACACTTGCAATTTTCTGAATATCACTGGTGATATTCTGAATATCACTTGTAATATTCAGAATATGTATCACTCGTGATTTTTTGAATATCATTTTTGATTTTTCATGTTACAAAACATTATTTGAAAATCACTTGTGATATTCAGAATATCACTTGTGATTTTTAGAATATCACTTGTGATATTTAGAATATCACTTGTGATATTCAGAATATCGCAGAATATCACTTGTGATATTCAGAATATCATTTGTGGTATCATAGAATATCACTTGTCATATTCAAAAAATCACAAAATATCACATGTGATATTCAGAAAATTATTTGGGATATTCAGATTATCACTTGTGATATTCAGAAATGTATGAAAACATCTGAAAACAACCAAAGACATTTAAAAATGGACAAAAACGAATGAAAACGGACAAAAACGTAAGAAAATGAACGAATATGTATGAAAATGGACAAAAAAATATGAAAGCATAAAAACACGTATGAAAAAAGACAAAAGCGTATCAAAAGTGGGTGAAAACGAAAGATAATGTATGAGAACGAACGAAAGCGTAAGAAAACAGATGAAAACGTAAGAAAACGGACAAATATGTATGAAAACGTATAAAATCATAAAAATGCGCCTGAAAACGGACGTAAACGTATGAAAAATGGATGAAAACGAAAGAAAACGTATGAAAATGAACAAAAACATATGAAAACGAATGAAACGTAAGAAAACAAACGAAAACATAAAAAAGCTTAAAAACACGTATAAAATGATGAAAACGTATGAAAAATGGACGAAAACGAAAGAATATAGATGAAAACGGACGAAAATGTATGAAAACGAACGAAATCGTAAGAAAATGGACGAAAACGTATGAAAACGGACGAAAATGGACGAAAGCGGATGAAAACGTAAGAAAATGGACGAATATCTATGAAAACGGACGAAAACGTATGAAAGCATAAAAACGAGTGTGAAAACTGACGAAAACGTTTGAAAAATGGTCAAAAACGAAAGAAAACGGATGAAAATATATTAAAACGAACGAAAACGTATGAAACAGATGAAAACATATGAAAGCAAAAAAAAGTGAATTCGAAAAAAAGACAAAAAAAACGTGCATTGAAAAAAATATAATAATAAAAAAAAAGATAGTGAATTGGAAAAAGAAAAAAAAAAACAAAAGAAGGTGAATTTGGGAAAAAATAGCCAAAAAAAAGCCAAAAAATTGAAAAAAAGGAAACGTGAAATCAAAAGAAAAAAAGCCAAAAAAAATAACAAAGAAAAGAAAAAGACAAACAAAAAAGGAAAAAAAAACATGGACTTATGTTTCCCTATCCCCACTATTAGATCAAACTAAATGAATGATGGGGATTTGTCCATTGATATGCACTAAAACAAGGGTATACAAAATAAAGTGAATCATAATTATCATTATATTGTTTCTTATAAAATAGTGTTTGTAATCCTGGACAAGGAAACTATATACACAAGTTACAAGTAGTTTCATATCGTCAGTCATGCTAGCTTCTTAACAAAGGATATATTATATTTTTGGGCTTGGTTTGGAATTCCTAGCATCTTTGCTAGGTGTATTTTATATATCATACGTATAGCCGTGCAAAACGACGATATACAACGGCAAATAATTATACTTGCGAAATCGTAATTATGGTTCGATCTTTGATGCAAAGCGTATATTTTTTGAAATACAAATCGTGTGTTTTTTTAAATTAATATAGTATGTGTTTTTGAAAAGTTGCCAAGTTTAAAATTAATCACGCTTAGGGTCCGTTTGGTTTATAGGTGAGTTTGGAATATGATTTGGATTTGTTTTAGGATTTGGATTTGATTTAGGATTTTGAAAGAAAATATATTTTATTAAATGTATTTTATAATAAAATTATAAAAAAATATCATTTAAAAATTTATATAAAAATGGTATGTGAGAGTAGAAAGTGATGGGTCTCACGAGTTTTGCCCAAACCCTCCAAATTGATGTAAAATTAAATTTCATTCCTTCTGTCATTCATTTTATTAAAAGAATGAACCAAACAACATATTCTTGTCACATCAAACTTAAAACTCATTCCAAGTACCAAATCAAACGCACTTTTAGGGTCCGTTTGGTCTGTAGGTGGGTTTTGAATAACATTTGGATTTGGTTTAGGATTTGGATTTGATTTAGGATTTTGAGAGAGAAAATATATTTATTAAATGTATTTTATAATAAAATTATAGTAAAAAAAATACCATTGAAAGTGGTGGGTTCTCACGGGTTTTGCCAAAACCCTCCAAATTGATGTGGAATGAAATTTTATTCCTTCTATCATTCTTTTTATTAAAAGCATTAACCAAACAACACATTCTTGTCAGATCAACCTTAAACCCATTTCAAAGTATCAAACAAAACGCACCCTTAAAATGTGTTTAGGATAATTATAGATAATTTAGACAAACTATATTAATTTAAGCTTTCAAAATTTCAAGATTTCATAAATGAATATTCAATCTTTATAAGTAGTATAGATATATGCCTTTCAACAAACAAACAAAAAATGCACGACCGATAAACATAAACTAACGAGGCTTAAACAACGAGTAACAAAAAGCTATCGATGTAAGGATTTTGCTCTATCCAAGTGGTGGAAGATGGTTTACAAGACCAACTATGTTGTGTAATAGATAATGAAGTAGCCATTTTTAAAAGGATCAAGTGGTTTCTTTGGCAAGGATTTAGTAATTTGATTGTTTAAAATGATAGAATTAAGGAGTAGCTACTGTTTTTGTTAATATTACTCAAATGAACACAGATCAAGAAGAGATAAAGGCTGTGTTTGGCAACAAGCGTTTTGGAGCATTTAGGAGCGATAAGCGACAATCGGTAAGTATTTGCTTGTTTGGCAACACCTCAACAAGCGTTTGAAACATGGCTAATTGCTCCAATCTTAAATGCTTCTTGAAGAAGCGGTAAGCGACAAGCGGTAAACATTTATTTGTTTTTACACTTTATAATTTAGTTACAACTACGTTACCAAACACGTTTTTAAACAAATAGCTACTGCTTACTGCTTCTTGTTACTGCTACGTGTTGCCAAACATAACCAAAGAACAAAACACACAAACTTATTGAGGTAATATCAAATTAAAGCACTATACTTGTCAAAAAAATCACTTTTGAGTATCGAATTTTTTTCCTCATTGGGGTACTAAACTTTCATTTTTGACCTCTTTTACGCACTTTGGGACATTTTTATAACATTTTTGCTCCTGGATTTTCAAATATTTGATGGGCAAAAACGTCCCAAAGTGCGTAAAAGATGCCAAAAATGAAAGTTTAATACCCCAATGAGGAAAAAAAAGTTCGATACTCAAAAATGATTTTTTTGACAAATATAGTGCTTTAATATGGTATTACCCCCAAACTTATTCAACGAACCATGTTTTTATTTTTATATAAACTGCATCTTCTTATCTCATAACAGATAGAGGGTTTTTTTATTCAAAGAAAAGAGAAGCATACGAAACTCAATTAGAACATATATCTTAAGATCAAAACCCTAACTGGAAGAGCGAGAAATTACACACACAAAACTTTGACAAAATATAATAATTAAAAAAAAAATAAAAAAAATAAAATATATATATATATATATATATATATATATATATATATATATATATATATATATATATATATATATATATATATATATATATATATATATGTTTCTTCAACCGAAATCTTTAGGACTTTAGCATATTTACTTCGTCCGTCCATGTAGAATAAGAAAAGAGCATACATGTACTAATCTTTGTAAAAGCAACACAATATTACCTCTGACCAAGGTTATAAAAGGCGTAAGGCGTGGAGTGGCGACAAGGCCGCGCCTCAAGCCTTACACATCTTAGCGGAGCCTTTGCGTCTCATAAGGCGTCACTAAAGCGGCAAAAAAATATTTATAAATTTATGTATTTATAATTTTAGATCATATTATACGTACTATATTAGACATTTAGACTACTACTTATTATGAGGTGAGTTATTTTAGAAACTAAGCTTTTTTTGCAAACTGAGTGACAAATCCCCACCATCCATCTAGTTTGATCTAATTATGGAGATTAACCTAAGATTTAATAGGGCAACCTAAGTTCATGTTTTTTTTTTCTTGTCTTTTTGTCATTTTTTACTATTCACGTATTTCATTTTTTTTTAATTTTTTTTTCAATGGACAAAAACGTATGAAAACAGACGAAAATGAATGAAAGCGTAAAAACACGTCTAAAAACGGATAAAAACGTATGAAAAATGGATGAAAACGGACGAAAACATATTAAAACGAATGAAAACGTATGAAAACAAATGAAAAAAATAAGAAAACAAGCGAAAACGTATGAAAACAGACATAGACGGGCAACAATGTTAGAAAACGGACGGAAACAAATGAAAACGGACGAAAACGTAAAAAATTAAAAAAAAAAACGTGAATTTAAATAAAAAACGTGAATTTAAAAAAAAAATACACTTGAATTTTTTTTTTTTTAAAAAAAGAAAAAAGTTGAATTAAAAAATATTTATTAAAAAAAAGAAAAAAAAAGTGTAATTAAAAAGAAGAAAAAAAGCGTAAAGTATAGAAGAAAGGAAAAAAAAGGTAAAAGAAAAAAAAGAAAGATATGAAACTACTTGGCGACGCCTTTGCGGCGCTTTGACGCGCATTTTAGAATACTGCATCTGACCATTAACTGATGTCATATTTAAACCCTCAATAGGTTTAGCTTATAACAATTCTATATTCCACTTTAAGCTAAACTTGGAAAAAGTACGTAAGACGTAAACAAATCACAAAACTTCTTGTGATCTCCAGTTGACAACCCTTTTTTAAAATCATTTGATACATCATCTTCAGATTTAATTTTCACAGTTTTGAAAATTCCTTCAGAAATTTTTTCTCTTCAGAAAAATAGATCTACGTAGCACTTCAAAATGTTTAGTCCTTTCATGAAAAACATGCACATGAGTAACATATGTAACATTTAACTGAGTAAGAATTTTCAAAATCCATATTACTTGGAGAAAACTTAAGCTACCCACAGGGTAGTCTACCCACTATGAATTAAAACATAATTAATGATTTGTTGGTGTAAAGAGGAGAATATTATTCCTTCTCTCCTAATGAATCAGTGCCACCTCATCCGGGTAAACTACCCAGTGGGTAGGTGTATCCATGCCCATATTACTTCACAAGCTACGTACACTAGACGAGACTATATTCTGCCTCTACAAAAGATTTTGCTAAAACTAATTGTTTCTTACTTTTCCAAGGCAACAAACAGCTCTTAATGTACAATGCATATCCAATAAATGATCTTATGGTTGTAGTGCACTTGACCTAATCTGAGTCAACATATGCAGTCACCTGGAATTTTTTTCATTTAAAATATTGCAAACCTTTTTCAAGTTGAACCCTTTATATACCTTAAAATTTTCAAGGCATTTCTTAAATCAGATTGTTTTGGAGCATGCATAACACAATTTATAATAGAACATTACTTAGAGAGTAACATAAGCAATAACTTGATTTAGCTTATGCATAACATAACCAATATTAGGTCTCGCGATAGCCAAATCATTTACCCGCTAGCTTTTGGTAGCTGGTAACATTTTCTAATAACTTTTCATCACCCTCAAAGACCTTATCCGGTTTGTTTACCTTGACTCACATATAAAGGAAGCTTAGAAGGCTTACAAGCAAGAATTCCAAATTCACTTAATAGCTCCAAGCTATACATTAGCACACAAACAATTTGTTAGCTTTAGCAAGTTTATGCACAGACAAAAGATTGATTTTATAGCTAGGGATAACAACACATCATGAATTATAATATCTTCATTTATTTTCTACGGAGTAACTTGATTCACTTTTGCTATAGTCCTATTGGGATGAGCACGAGTGAAATTAAGATGTGAAACATAAATCATGTTAAACAAAAACTTAATTGTATATGTCATATGCTAGCTAACCCCTGAATCTATAATCCAACTAAAAAAGTACTGATGCCACTGTTAAAATTAAAAAACCTACGAGCAAAGAAACTAAACACAAAATTGGCCTTAGCAGAATTACCTGCTACATTTGCTTGCACACCACTACTAGCACCTAGATTACAAACACATTATTAATCACATTTTGATTAGTGTTATTTCGTTTCTTAATATTTGGAGGATAACCAATAAGCTTAAAACACATTTCAATAGTGTGACCAATCATATTATAATTATTGCAAACCAAAGTGCTATTTATAGGAGTAAATTTATTTTTATTATCAGCAGTCCTAGACACAAAAGAAGAAGTACTCAGAATGCACATTTTTGTGAGACTCCTTTCTTGATTGAAGTGGAAAAGCTCCTTTAACAGTAGGTAAATGCCCAATGGTCAATATAGTACTCCTAAGAGCATCTACAATGCTTAAACCTTGAAAAGCTTTTTGTCATTTAATTTTATTATTATTTTAATATAAAAAAGTCATTCTAATTAATGCTTCAAAATGTATGCATAGAACAATGCTTCAACCGCTTGGCATACTCCAAGTCATTTTAAAAAGCTCCTTAAAAAGTCCAAGTTTGCAATGCAAAAAAGTCTTTGAAAGACTTTTTAAAACAGTAAAAACCTTTTGTAAAAACCTCCCATTGCTGATGCTCTAAGGGGGTTGGCAACACTTGTGGTACCACACCACCATCCCTCACTTCCAACCAATCCCCTTATGCCACATTATTCACCCATTTTTTCCATCCCTCACCCATTTTTTTGTTGGCATCACTTGTGGCACCACACCACCATCCCTCACTTCATTTTTTTTAAATTCCTTTGCATCTAAAAGTGAATCAAACGTTCGAAATCTTGCTCCTTCCCGTGTGTGAAAACTTCCCGTGCGTGAAGCTCCCCGTGCGGTACCGTGGGCAAGGCGGCGGTGTTCCCGCATGGTAGCACGGTACCGTGGTACCCTTACCGTGACCATTGCCAAGCCCCTAATAGGAGCATAAACATCATCAAGACCAATTAAAAACTGCATCAACTTAAGTAACTGAGCACGATCTTTGAAAACATTGGCACCATCACAAGTACAAACAAGGAGTTGTATCATAGCATTAAACTCACTCCATAGAGAGTTGAGCTTGTGATTGTAATCCGAAAACTTAGACCCATTTTGACTTATAATATGTATCTTATTATGCAAATTAAAAATAACAGAACCATCAATCTTATCATAAGTCTTGGCTAATTTATTTTAACCAACATTGTTAGAGAAAACTTGTCCAATAAACAACTCAGCACATACACAATTAAGACTCTAAGTTAACACCACAAGTTACACACTTCCGATCGTTCTGCTAAAAATGGTTCAGTTTCAGAATAAGGTTTAACACACATCTTCCATTTATAAAACCAAGTTTATTTTTAGAATGAATACAGTGAGTCATAGCAGCAACCCAAACTCTATAATTCTAAGAACCAGTAAGTTTAAAATTGATAAGAGGTGTTTCATTGGTGACATTAGAATGTAGATACAATGGGTCATTAATGTAGATTAAAGGTGGGATTTTAATCTCAAGATGAGTATCAGTCTCGTTAGTAGGGCTGTAAATGAACCGGACGGACACGAACGAAGCCCTGTTCATGTTCGTTCATTTAATTTTAACCGGACAAATAAACGGACACGGACGCTTAAACGGGCGAATTTTCTTGTTCATGTTCGTTTATTAAAAAAATGAATTGTTCATGTTCGTTCATTAAGATATAAACGATCGCTAAACGAACATAAACGATCGAATATAAATCAAAATAGACAAACAAACATAAACTTTATTGAATTTTTCACAATATATTGTCTTATAAGTGTTGTTTTGTTTAAACAAACCAATTTTTAAAATTATAAAATTAAAAGATATGATATGTAAACATAAATAGATAAATAAACATAAACGAACTTTAACGAACGCCTAATCGGACATTCACGAACATAAATGAACGAACGAGACCTTTGTTCATGTTGGTTCATTTAACTAAACGAACGTAAAATATTGTTCATGTTCGTTCATTTACTAAACGAACGAACATAAACGAACTTTTTACCGAACGGTTCATGGAATGTTTATTGAACGTTCAGTTCGTTTACAGCCCTACTCGTTAGACTAAAATGAATCGTTTTAGGCTATTTTGTAAGGGTTTAATATTGTGTCGTTATATTATAGAATTTTTATTTAAGTTATTACAAAATGGATTTTTCTAACTTGTGCCTTAGGGGCACAAATTAAGCACACTAAAAGACACCGAGACATCACAAAAAATGACATAGGGATTAACTTGTGCCCTAGAAAAATCCATTTTGTAATAACTGAAATAAAAATTCTATAATATAACGAGACAATATTTCATTGGAACATGCATTAAGAATTACCAACTAATATATTTTTATAGCTTATTACGATAGATGTTACTAAATTTTGTGCTAAAATATATTTTAAAACTAGTTGACGATATGTAAAGTAAGTTTTACAGTTTACAGAAAGTCGAGAATTTTCGTAATTTATACTACTATATGTTTCTGCCTTATGTATGAGTCGAATGGGCTTACACTTTACTTATAAACACAAGAACATTCTTTATCATAAACATCAAAAATAAGACAGGACTTTTCGGCCCAAATGAACTCGACTTTCACTACTCTCCCCAGTCACCGTATATGGCCATATGGGTACAACGTTTTATAACTAAAACATAATTGTTTCTTGTGGTATAAGATAACTTCCTTGTTTGTTTGAGTTTAAATGTTTGTTTTTGAATTATTGGAGGCATTAGATTGCTAGTTGCTCCAATTGTTTGTAACTTGTAGCATGATAATACATAAATTAGACGTATTGGTGGTTCTTGACAATCAACTGAGCGTGGCCGCTTATTTTTGTAAAATGAATGATCTCGAGAGATGAAATCGGCTAAGATAAAGCACCATGTGTCTCACCGTAGGAGGGAGTCCCATGATCAACCTCGAGTGTGAGAGTAAGAACGTGTTTAGAGGATACAAAGTGAAGAGTAAAGTGTTTGTGTGTGAAAAAATCATGACTTTTTGAATGATCTTGGGCTTGGTATTTATAGGTTATAAGTTTTTGCCATTTACCCCGGACCATGGGTGGTAGTTCCGCGCTTATTCATCCAGTCTTTGATTATCACCAGGTGTGGAAAGAATTCCAGGTAAGGTACTGGATATCGGCTTGTCTTTTGTTAGTGGGCGCGCATTTGTCCCGGCCATCCTTAGGAGTCATTCCACTCGAGATGTACTTATTTTCCTCTCACCCGAATCCTTCTGGGCTCGCTCTCGTAAGATCGTATTCCGCTCTATACATGATTATAACATGTTACATGTTTGGTGATTATTACATTTTATACTTTTCACATAGAAAAGGAATTCTTAAACTTGCAGTTGCAAGTTGCAACGCTATTTGATATTCGTTGAATGTGTTTTTATCTTGAATTTTATATATATCGAGTTAATTGTAAGAAAGCAGTCCTCAACATGTGGTAAAGGAAAGTAAAAGTCAAATAATGACATACGTGGTATTACAAAGAATGTCATTTGTTAACTGATATAATCAATCACATTTAAGAAACAATAAGGTTCTTAAAGATTAAAAAAAAAAAAAAAAAAAAAGTATTTAAAACGGAAGAGATTTTGTTTCGGCGCTTTTTGACTCAGATATACATAATTTTACCTGGTTATCCAAATAGTGTTTCCGACCCTTTTCTAATCACTTTCAAATATGCACACTCAGCGAGAGAGAAAGCCAAAAGCTCTATCAATTAGGTCATCACCGTTAAAGAAAAAAGAAGATCGATTTGCTTTGAAACTCACACGGAATTTAAACTCTATCGAACAGTAAAAGAAACGCACGTATGCTTGTTTCGTCATGTTAAATATGGAGCCCACAAAATTATTTGGACTGTGACATTATTAGGATTTTAGGACAACGTAACAACAAACGCCAATAGCGTAAATCAATAGTACACCAGCTATAGCTTTTATGATAATGTAAAATAGAACAGTTGACACACGTGGTGTGTAAACTATTGTTGAATGCTTGGTTTTTAAATGGTATTATGTTCATCCTGAAAAATGACAAAAAGAACTTACCAAAGAAAATAAGCTTAGTCTCAGCTTCAAAATAAGTCACATGCATATAAAGAGCATCAACACCCTTTAAGTAAGGTTGGACACACTAATGATTATTTCATTTTGCTTATCACATCAGCTTTCTTTCTCTGACGACCTACATACAATTTTTTGCCGCAGTAAAGGTGATCTTCATTTTTATTTTTATTTTTTATTTTTTTTCCCTTTCAAATATAAATTCGGAAGTATAAAATATAAAGTTTTTAAATTTTAAAATAATTTTTTTTAAGCATGTAACTGTAGCAAATAAATTGGAAAGTGGGATTCTTTTGTGTGTTCTTGTTGATCGTGAAAATGACCGATTCAAAATAATAATAATAAATAATGCAACGATCGACAAACGATCGAATACCCACAATAAGGGTGACCGACTTAGGTGTCGGTCGACTGCATTACTGCGAACAGCCTAAAGCCCGTAAATTAAACCTAAGCTTGAACATTGGCTGCATGTGTCGTTTCATAACTTATAGAAACATGGTACGCTAGGGATTGTAGTTTCTAACACTACTAATTAACACTAGATCGTTTGCAACAAAAACTAAAAATCTTGATTTAAAAATCAACTATACTTTATTTTATTGAAAGGTAGCTCATTTATTCTTTTTAGAAAGAAAATCATAAAAGTAAATTGACGAGCTTAAAGCGTCCACTTTTTCAACAAAAACCGACATGGAATCCACGTAAAACTGCCATTAATAGGATATGCCAGGAAACTTTAAAATTAATTAGGTCATGGAATTTATTATTTTATAAATGGATTTGAACCAAATATTCTAAAATTGAGTAATTTATACGGAGTATGATTAAACACAAATTTGTATGTGTCAATATATATTTGGACCTTTTTGTATATTGGACAACAAGCTTATTAAAATCTTCCAATTGTTTTCACAAAATTAAATTTGGAATGTATAAAATCAACTTTTGACAATATAAAAAATGCAAAATAGAATGGGTCATTTTAAAGTCGTGTGAATCGAAGTGAAGTAATGAATGGGCCAGGCCCTTGTGCCGAATAAAGAAGTATCACCAAAAACTTTCAAATATTCGACACGTATGAGATTCATATTATCATTTTTTTCCCCCTCCAGGTTTTAAGCTCATTTACATATCGTGAATTTATTTTCCATTTGTACTTTCTCTCATTATTGGTTGGTTTAAAGTTTCTCTATTGTTTTCTATTGGTAAAAAGTTTTATTCTTCAACTAGAGAGACCGTGAAAATCCATATAATTAATTCTATATTTATATATTCCTTTTCTTTTTTAGAATGTTGATTTAATGTTTACAACTTTACATTGATATGAGAAGTATGTTTTTTCAAATGTAGGTTAAGTAACAACACATTTAAATTGTCTTCATAAAAACAAAATCATCTTTTATATGTAGTTATTACTCACTCCGTCCCATTTTATAAGTCCATGTTTGAAAAGTCAAAGTCTTTTTTTTTCAAAGTTTGACCGTAATTATTTTCTTTCGTGTTATATAATACTTAATACAAAACATATAAATTGATTTTTATTTTAAATGTATCTTCATTGATATACTTTTCATCAAGTATTATATAATACGGAAAAAAATAATTACAGTCAAACTTTGAAGAAAAAGACTTTGACTTTTCAAACATGGACTTATAAAATGGGACGGAGGGAGTAATAAAGTTTCTTTTATAATAATACTTGAATTGATTAAGATTTAAGACAAAAACATCTCGACAAATACTACATGAAAGGTGGTCCTAATGTCCCATATATGTCCTACTTTTTATGTTATATCCTTAGTATTCGTACTAACCACATTTTTTTAAAACACAAATAATCGTAACAAACTACATCACCTCATACTCGCCTAACTTGAACCAAATTTAGTATTATTGATACTTTAGCATATACAAAAGTAGATAGTAGATGCAACATTCATAGTATTCGCAATAAAATCACGTTTTAAATATAATATCAAAAAGTACAAAAAGTTTAAGACATCCTAACGAATTTATACCATATGAATATATGATGCTTTTTGTTAAACAACATGTGATGAATGCAAGGCTCGAGTTGTATCTTTTGTTATCCGAAAATTAGATCAAGTGTATATATGTTTTGTCTCGATCATTTAAATAAAAACAGATTTGTAGTCTACTAACGAGAAAAAAATCATAAAATTTACAAAGAAGCAACAATATTTTCAAACTAATTATATTTTAGGAGAATTGATGACGTATAGCCTATATTTGGGCCGCAAGCCCAAATGATAGACATTACTTACACTTAAGCCCATCACGAATGAGCTACCATGACAAATGGTATGGGCCGCAGTATTAATACTTTGGGCTCATGAAGCACAAAGGCCCAACCTAACCCACCGGGTATACGATAAGGATTATCTATTCAAGGAATAGATATCCTTACCTTGGATAAGCACCATGCGTGCGAAGAGTAAGGAGCAAGAAACACGGTTTCTTAGCCCCTATATATAGAATCACACGATTCTCATTAAAGGTACGATTCACATAATCCCTAAACTCTTCAACCAAAACCCAAATTCGATTACTTACTCTCACGCCGGAGTCTAATCGGGGGAGACAATCCCTCGATAAGCCTAACGGTGTTGTTTATTTTCTTAGTACGCAGGTAACAAAGTGCTAAGGAACGAATTGATATAAGAGCAAAGCCCAACAACCAGGTACGCCCAACTTTTGTATCAACAAGTGGCGCCATCCGTGGGACCCTACTAAGAACTAGAATGACGAAACACAAGAATTCGAGCCAGCGGACTCCGCAGCCAGAAAAACGTGACCATCTGAGGAAGAATCAACAAGATCCAACCTCCAGGCAAGTCGCTGGGACAACCAGCACACCTGGTCACCACGAGGCAGGGACAACCCAACCTCCCCCAGCGGTAGAACTACCCAGGATTACTTTAGAGGTCTCCAGCGTTGAGGAACTCCAACGCACCCTCTTCACCACTCCTCATCAGGCTACACCCGCAGTGAACAACACTGTGCCGCCAGGCGCTCCTGAACGGAACAGGGCGCCTAACACTGAGGAAGAAATTCTTGCAACAACTGAGGACGCACCGGATCTGACTTTGGGAAACTTTGTATCCCAAAATTATGAAACATTAAATGCCCTCATGCAAGAAGAAGCGGCAAGAAGAGCAGGCGCGGATCCGCAAACCCGACTTAATCTTGGTCCAGAACGCGGACCATCACCACCGCGCCACCCGCGAGGAAGACGTACAGAACGTACCTCTGTCCATGATAGGTTAGGTGCGGTACCTGACTCACAAAACTCTGGAGACAGCGGTAGGCGCACCAATGTCCATTCCAGACTTGGCAGTCGGGGAATACACGATCGATTAGGGCCTCAGCATTCGCCAAGCCAAGGATCTTCCAAACCTGAAAGTAGGCGAATACAAGATAGATTGGGGAGGAGGAGATCCCCAAGCAGAGATCCCTCAGGCTCCTCTTCTGAAAGGAGCAGGCGCAAACGCCGAAGGAGAGATTATTCTTCCTCCAGCGATTCCTCGGACAACGAGGATAAAGAAACAGGGCACTGGAAATCAAAAGGAAGACGTCGCGAGGAAGAGAACGAGGATATGTCTCTCCCATGGCGACGCCATAAAATTGATGCGTTCACACGTCGCATAAGTGATTACTCAGACGACAGGCGCAGGCGCATGCCCACTAATGTGAAGACATACGATGGAACAGGTGACCCAGACGACCACCTAAAAATTTTCGAGTCAGCCGCAACTATCGAAAATTGGCCACAGCCTGTGTGGTGTCACATGTTTAATTCCACATTGGTAGGGAACGCGCGCACATGGTTTAGCAAACTCCCACGTAGGAGTATAGGCGGCTTTGAGGAATTACGAAAAGCATTCCGCCACAACTTCACCCAG
Source organism: Artemisia argyi (assembly GCA_030686995.1). Lineage (NCBI taxonomy): Eukaryota > Viridiplantae > Streptophyta > Magnoliopsida > Asterales > Asteraceae > Artemisia > Artemisia argyi. Next base: position 67,261 of record JARVZY010002882.1, read on the forward strand.
CGAAAGAAGTGCGCTAAAAATCCTGTAGAATTAGCAAGGGTGAAGCAACGGCAAGGGGAATCAACCAGCGCCTTTATGGAGCGCTTCAAGGATGAGTGCATACAAGTCAAAGCATGTCCCGAAATACTAAAAATTTCAGGATTCATGAATGGAATTAATAATCCAGAACTCATCCGAAAGCTCAATGATAGAGTTCCACAGTCTTTCGATGAACTCACAAAACGCACCAGATCCTTTATACAAGGAGAAGCAGCTGCTGCGGATAGCAAAAAAGGATATTCAAACTATAGGCAACAAGAACAGCCGCGGAGACAATCCAACGATCAAAACAATAACCGCGGCAGGAACTACCGCAGTGGAAGAGACAACGACAAATATACTCCTCTCACTAAAACTCCAAGGGAGATATTCGCAACAGAAGGTGCGAACTTCCCAAGACCACCACCAATTAAAACGGCAGAAGAAAAACGCCAAGGTAGTGGATACTGCGAGTACCACGGCCAAAAGGGCCATACAACTAACGAGTGCGTCCAACTGAAACAACTAATCGAAAAATTAGTGAGAGAAGGAAGGATGGACCACCTCGTAAAAAACATCAAGGAAGGAAAAGAGAGACAGAGAAATGGGGGCAAGAAAGAACCCCCAAAGGAAAAGGCTGATACTATATACATGATACAATCATGGCAGCGCAAAATAAAGCAAAAAGTCAGCCAAAAATTCTCTCCAGAAAAAGAGATATCCTTCCCTACAATAGCTGCGGACAACGCAGTCGTGGAACCTCTAACCATTGAAATACATACAGGGGGACACGACATCCACCGCATGTATATTGATGGAGGAGCATCCGCAGACATTATGTATGATCACTGCTTCAAAAGGCTGCGACCTGAAATCCAAAGTCAGTTGACACCAGCTACAATGTCACTAACAGGATTCACAGGAGAAAATATTTGGACCATGGGGCAGTTACGCTTATTGGTGGTCGTAGGAGATAAACAACACTCAACCGCTACATGGATAAATTTTATGGTAATAAAGTCTCCTTCACCATACAATGGTATAATTGGAAGACCGGGAATATCATCCATGCACACAATTAAACATCACACAACACTTTGCTTCAGTCAAACACCCACAAACCAATGGCCTAGTTGAGCGCGCTAATCGCAGTCTAGGCGAAGGCATAAAAGTGCGCCTTGACAGACATAAAGGAAGATGGGTAGATGAGCTCTCGCACGTCTTGTGGGCGCATCGCACGACAATCAAAACCAGTACTGGCGACACGCCATTCTCCTTAGTCTATGGAACAGAAGCCGTCATACCAGCCGAGATAGGAATGCCAACTATACGCACGGCAGAGGTCAACGTCACAACAAATGACGAGGAACGGCGCATAGACTTAGATATACTGGAAGAAAGACGCGAACGCGCAGCTATACGTGTGTCACAACTCGTAAATTCTGGTCTTTTTCCCGAACTTTCACATTTACTATTCATCGGTTACTATTCATCGATCACTATTCATCATTTTACTATTCATCTTTTTCGGAGTCAGTTTGATATTCTGAGAAGCGTTTTAAAATTTTACTATTCATAAAACACTATTCACCTCCGGAGAAAATTTGTCATTTATACGTGGGTTGCGTCATTTTTGTAAACGTACGATTATCAACCTAATAAACGTTATCTTATGAGCTATTATTTTGAATAATTAATCCGGCAATCTCAACTATGGTCCTAACACATTTTTATACTCATAATAATAATAAAAATTTTATTATTAATTTAACCAGTGTTTTGAAACCAATTGGTACATTGTACGGTCGGAGCTTATAACTCTGTCGGTTTGCGTTATTTCAATTCGATAATTATTTCAACACCCGATTCTTACAAGGAATAATATTTTACAACTTTTACAACTTCGTCGTATTTTATTTCACCTCGTTAACATTTATTTTTAGTTAACTCGGTACCCGATAACACATAAAATACAAAATATCTAACCAATACTTACACATTAGACAAGATTATTAATTGAGCACACAAACTTTCCTCCATGTTTCCTTCCACTTTTGCCCCCCCTAGCCACCCTAAACCATGTGCTAATTAATTGCAAAGACCAACTTTTGACTAGATCTAGCTATATATACATTTCAACCTCCCATTTCTCTCATTTCATACATTCCAAAAACAACTAGCACAAAAACATTTTCTCTCTTCCTCCCTTGGTGTGTGGATCGGCCAAGAAACAACCACAAGAAGAATCCATAAATTTTGAAGATCAAGTGTTAATCTAGTTCCTTTAGTTGTCCTTGTTTGAGTTTTGTGATAAAACTCAAGGTTTCTTACATAGTTTCATCCAAACCTCCTCACATCATCATGTAAGCTCAAGAACATCTTTCTAATCTTTTCATACTTTCATTTTTTTAGTTTCATGTTGTTTATTCAAGATCTCTATGCATATGTTAGTTTATACCACTCATTTATATATATATCTAACTTTTGAACTCTAAAAATGGATTATAGTTAGATCCTTGTTAGATCCACTAGATTGATGATGTTTAGGAACCCATGACACCCTAAGAAGGTGTATGGTAAGATTAGACTAGATTTGTGGTGATTGAAAGTGGTATGGTTGGATTAGAAACTAGTTTGGAACATTAAAAATGGATTCTAAACATATATAAAAACCTGCTGTCCCTTTTTGGAAAACGTGGAAAGATCAGGGGTAAGGGTGTAACTTTTGACCAAAGATTTAGAAAATACTCTCCGATACGAAACTATAGCCGAAAACGGGGATAAAAACGAGTTAATAACGAAGGAGATACGCTAAAAACGAGTTTAACGACGAAAACTATTTTTCTGAAAATCCTTTGCTGATGAACAGTTGTCACGACTGTTTCGAGGCGTAAAACTAAATCTAGCCATCCCGACTTATCAAAAATATGTTAGTATGTTGTCCCACGATTCCGGGAATATAAAGAACATAGAAAACGGGCTTATAACGACTAAGATATACACGTTTGAAACTAGACGAACTATATATATTTTTGACAGCTTTTCTAATAGAGAATATTTTGCGCACTAAACAATATACTTACACCAAACGAACAATGGAGAACCGTCCTTCCTAGCCGTTGAGGCACGTACCATCAAAATTTTATTAACCCATCAATGAGATGACATCTCAAGGTTTTCAAAACGCCAAGACCAAACACTAACACTTTATATATTATTACACGACTAGTCTTTACGAAGCTAATTGGGCTTATTTTCACCAAGTATCGGAAAACATTGAATTTCAACGATAACTATTATTTTCAAAGTACGAGTGGTATAGACTTCATGTGCATGTGCATTCATTACATCCTTTCATGATCTAAGTAGATCACTATCATTCATATTAGGTTGCGGTTAGAGATCGTACCTCATTTCTGTGTATCCACTTTTGTCATCGTAGCTATCGCACCAGGTGAGTCATAGCCCCGCTTTTACTCTTTTTATACTCGTTTTAACTCTTTGGGGGGAGATACATGCTCAACTACTTACTTACTTATACAAATACTCAAAGCATATTTTCTTGATACTTGAAACATTTATACTTGATTGTGTTATACTTGATTGGCATTATACTTGATTGCGTTATACATACTTGTTACACAATACTTGCTTAACTTAAATACCAGATTCGTATTTACGTGCATACATAATACTCTATACTGTCGGAGAGGTATTGGTAGTACTCATGGGAAGATGCCCCCTACCCTTGTGTCTATACTTGACCTTGGATGTCGTAGTACTATTTGGGGAGAGGCCCCCGCCCTTGTGTCTATTCTTGACCTTGGGTGAATATAATCTGGTGCTTTGTGTAAACTATATATTGTAGCAGTGGGTTGTAAACACACAGGTTACAAGGCTCTTATGGCGGGACTTGTAACTGAGTGGATTTACGATGCCTTTGCTGGGAAACCTTCATACATATGCATAAACTTTATTTGTTAAACAACTCTATGAACTCACCAACCTCGTGTTGACACTTTAGCATGTATTTTCAGGTTTTAACCAATGGCACGCTACAGGAGGTTTTGGCAGGGCATGGCATGGTCATAGAAGACTCTGATTATTTATATGGGGACCGTTTTAAACTACTTTTAAGGGCCTACTTCCGCACTACTTTTAACGATGTAAATTTAACATTTTGATTAAACGATTTTATTCTAAATGATTATAGTGAAAACCATTTTTGAACTAGTGTTGTGATACGAATTGAGTTACACCCCAGCTACACGTATGCTTCCGCTGGACCCGATCTTGGGGGTGTGACAACGTGAAGCAAAGGCTAAGGCAAAAATGAAGAAGTATTATGATGCAAAAGTCAAAAACATTTCATTCAGACCAGGAGACTTTGTTTACCGCGCCAATGACGCGAGCCACGTAGAAGACACAGGCAAGCTCGGACCCAAATGGGAAGGACCTTACGAGGTCACAGACGCGCTCGGCAACGGCGCATACAGGTTGCGCGATATGGAAGGTCACGACCTAGCGCGCACTTCGAACATCTGTAATCTCAAAAGATGTTACTTTTAGGCTACGGCCCTTACACAAACACACTCACACCCTACGAGGTGCCCAATAAGTGTTTGTCTTTCTTTTCTTTTTTAGGAATTATGTTTTCCATTTTTTCAATAAACTTGCAAGTATTAATAAAATGTTATGGTTTCTAGCTAACTCCATAGCGCACTTTTACTTTATTGCATATATGTCAATATTGTCTATCTTATATTTTCGCCTACATGGCGTGCATGCACCACTTAAAGACCCACGAAGGCATAAAGGATGAGTTAACCTACTAATTTACTCGTTGAATAAGAGGGTTGCAAACCCATCAACATTGGATCACGTATCCTTGCTAAGCGCCTTACTCTTGAGACGTCAAAGTAAGTTTCACATGCGCACCCCACGACGGATGCGCATATACCAAGTACACCGTACGAGCTTAGCAATATAACGAGCCAAGACACTTGGTCAAAAAATAAAACTTAGCAAACAATGCAAGTATACTTAAGTCACGCACTTAAAAGACTTAGTCGAAAATAAAACTTAGCAAACAATGCAAGTATACTTAAGTCACGCACTTAAAAGACTTGGTCGAAAATAAAACTTAGCAAACAATGCAAGTATACTTAAGTCACGCACTTAAAAGACTTAGTAAAATAATCAAATATAGCAAACAATGCAAGTGTATTTAAGTTACGAGCTTATAACAAAATGTATCTTATTCCATACTTATTAAATTACAAGGAAAAAATACAAACAACCTATATGCTATGGCGATGATCATGGCTCTCTTCTGGAGCGGCGGAACTCCCCGCCTCCTTCAGCTTACTCAAGGTTATAGCATCCTGGAGTGACACAGTTGGAACACTCACGGCAACGCCATCAGATCGAGGAAGGTGCGCGGCACCGATGCCGCACATCACAGCCTTGCCCTTAATGCCCTTCTTTATGGCAACCCTTTGCTCGTGACGCTCTAGCACCTCCTTCAAAGGAACTTCCTTCTCCGGTGCAAAAGGCTTGAGGATATCACGGGGCCGCGCAAAAACTGGGATTTGAAGCTGCGAGACATCAGGTTTGAGATAATAATCTACCTCCTCTCCAGCATTTTCCCCAAGATGACGCTGCAACGTCAGACCCGCCATAAGCACATCTATGGGGTCATCTTGGTCGCGCTCCAACCTCCCTATATGCGGTAACTCAAGAACCTTCAGCCCCGCCATCGCCTGCACCAGCTCATCGTACGCCGTTGAGCTATAACCAAGAATCTCCGCCAAGTCTTTCTCCAACAACTTGGCCTCACGGAGCTCTTCCAGGACCTGCGAACGGCCACGCGCCATTGCGCAGTGAACAACCTTCCCAAAGGCTTCCACCACCTCCGCAGACTCCAAAGTACTCAGAGCTGCCAGACGAAGCCCATGGCTGATCAACCACCTGCATTCACAAAGTGATAATAAAGTAAGATACGCAATAGAGCGAACAAGCAAATCTAAAAGACAAGGACGTAAGAATACCTGCGCTCGGCTATTACAGACATAAGATGAGGATACAGCTCCTCGTCGTACTCGATGCTGAGGGCACGCAGCTTTTCCTCATACATCACGAGCGTCTTCTCCATGCGCTCCTTGAACTCTTGCAGGCTAGCATAATGCTCAGACCTTTTTTCTTCAAGATACGCCCTCGACCACGATGCTTTTGCCTTCACCTGCTCAAGCTTCGACCTCGCATACAGCAGGTCCGCCAAAATGCTCATCTTATCTTGGGCGATTTTCTCAGCATGCGCCCTCGACTCCCCAAGCTCCACTTGCGCATCCGCCAATTGTGCGCGGAGGGCCACCAATTCCTCCTCCTTCTGGGCTAGAGCACGGCTCTCCCCAGCATACTTTCCCTTCAGCTGAGCAACAAGCTCAGCTTGGCGGGCAGTGGTCGCAGCCAGCTCATCCATCAGCTGCTGCGCCTCACTACCATCAACAGCCTCGGTATTCCCCTCCTTGTTTTCGTTCTGCGGAGAGGAAACCTCATCGTCCTTCGCGTCGTCATCCCTACGGAACAAAGACAGTCAACAAAAAATTACAACAAGTAATTGCAAAAAAAAAAAAAAAAAAAAAAGAAAAAAAAAAGAAAAAAGAGAAAGAATGCAGACTTACAGAAATGGAGAAGCATCAGCCTTCAACCGTGCGCCGGAGGTCAAAGTTTCTTCTGCGTTCGACTCTGCGTCTTTGATGACGTGTCGACGCCTCTTGCTGGTGCCACTGGTTCCAGCACCTCCCTTGCGCTTTAAGTTCTGCGCAACTTCTTCCCTCAACACCTCCTCAGGCTTCAGGATCCGAATGCTGTCAGATGACCCTGAGCGCGCCTCCTCGCGCGCCACTTCCACTTCAGGCACCGCCTCCACAGTGGGCTCCACCACTACCTCGGGCGCCACACTCTGGACGGGCGTCACCACAAGTGGTGGCGTGTCCTCGGGGACTGTCGCGGGCAGAACAGTCAAACGCCCCGCGGTCGCTTCCAGCAAAGGCAGCTCCCCCTCCTTCAGAGGATGCACCCCTATGGTCACCTGCTTTGGCTTGTCAAGCTTCACCACTGCGAACAAGTCCATCTCTGCACATACAAAAATGAAGCAAGAAAACAACGAAAGATTAGTTGATAAATGCGCGAAGATACAGAATGAAAAACTTACAAACAATTACAAAGGATGAACACCCACCCCGGCCATCCTCACTCAGGAAAGTGGGAACCTCATCTGCTGCGCCAAAATACGCGCGACTCAATCCTACATGTACCAAAAACTCCTCCGGATAGGGGTTAATGGCCAATCGATTGGCATCTAACGCCTGCGCGTCAGCAATACTATAGGAACCGGGTGCGGGACGCCCATCCCTTGGTAAAGACGCCTGAGTATAAAACTCAAAATTAGAGGGAAAGACCACGTCGTCTACCCAAAAGAAATATTCCCTCCAATTCTTAAGGGAGTCAACCTTTTCCGTGTAACATTGAAACGCACGCGGGCGCTTCGCAAAGGACACCCAACCATTCGACCATGTTGAGTGGTAAAAGGAGCGGAACAAGTCCACGGTTGGTTCTATCGCTAGTAAACGGCAGTTTACCTCAAAATTCGACACCTTCGCCGCACCTATACAGTGCAGCTGAGAGATGTGGAGGCGATAGTAATTGAGCAAGTCGCTCAGAAATATAGATATAGGTACGCGGTAGTTAGCGTACTCGAAAAATTTCGTGTATAAACCTATCTTCCCTTCGGGGAAGTCGGCTATACACGCATCGACATCTGGAGCCTCGGGATGTACATCAAAAGGCACAAAATAGTCGGAAGAAAACTGCGTGACATCCTCAACAGACAACGCAGAGCGAAACTCCTCTAACTGAGCGACCATGTTCATCTTAAAACTAAGTGGACGCACACAACGATTACCTACAGAAGCTCAAAGGTTTTCTAGCAAAAAACGCTCTCAAAATGAAGAAGATGAATAGTAGTTGTGTGTGTATTTTACTGTGTGGTGAAAATAAAGGGGGGCGGCACTCTTATATAGGGTGGTAAAAACCCTAATTCACGCCCACGTGGATCCCACTCACAGTAAACGTGTGGCTAGAAGATCAAAAGGTACAACACTTTTTCCCGAATCCCAAGTAATACGTGGACACCACCCCCGATTACCGAGGTGACTATTTTGAACCTGTTAGGTGCATTGCACCTCCAAAAAGGCAGTAACAATTTGTTCATTCTCCCGCCACGCTTACCGCTGCTTACATTAAGTCTAGTACCCGCGGCTACGTGCCGCGCATACTAGACTGGGGGGACATGATGACGTATAGCCTATATTTGGGCCGCAAGCCCAAATGATAGACATTACTTACACTTAAGCCCATCACGAATGGGCTACCATGACAAATGGTATGGGCCGCAGTATTAATACTTGGGGCTCATGAAGCACAAAGGCCCAACCTAACCCACCGGGTATACGATAAGGATTATCTATTCAAGGAATAGATATCCTTACCTTGGATAAGCACCATGCGTGCGAAGAGTAAGGAGCAAGAAACACGGTTTCTTAGCCCCTATATATAGAATCACACGATTCTCATTAAAGGTACGATTCACATAATCCCTAAACTCTTCAACCAAAACCCAAATTCGATTACTTACTCTCACGCCGGAGTCTAATCGGGGGAGACAATCCCTCGATAAGCCTAACGGTGTTGTTTATTTTCTTAGTACGCAGGTAACAAAGTGCTAAGGAACGAATTGATATAAGAGCAAAGCCCAACAACCAGGTACGCCCAACTTTTGTATCAACAAGAATGTAGTTGGATAAATGCAATAATAAGATGATGAAATTCGACATCGGTGTCTTACTTCATTAGGTGCCTCGTTAGGACTAGTAAGAAATCGTGCACATTCATAAAAGCATACGTTTGTTAGTGGACTATTATTTAATGTTAGCGTTATTTGTATTGGGCCAAACACGTTTGATGTTTTAGCATTTTGTACTCAAACTTATTATTAAGTGAATTAGAATAACACAAGTTTACAACATTTTGTGATTTCTTGTCGAAATTGAAGCAAGGAAATAAACACTCTTCTAATTAAGCTAAAGACCCGTCAAGGGGATTGGCAATTTAGTAGTTTCGTAACTCATTTGAAAACCGTATCTTATCGAAATCAAGTGTTTATCCGAGTCTCGTGTACTTAAGTCAAAGCTTATTCAGTTGATGTTAGTTAGTTTGTTTCATCTTCTATTAAGCATTTTTCGTATCTCATTAGTCTGATCTTCTGATTTGAAATTTGTAACTGTTCTTCAACTTGTTGAATAACAATAAATTAGATTTTTGCCAAAAAGAAAAAGAAATAAGTTAAGCGAACAAGTTTAAGATAAAACACTAGGACTAGTAGTTTTTAATTAGAAATTTTGTAGGGTGGTTAGATAAATAAAGCAATAAGCTAGTGTAGAGGGGGTACTCTTTATATGGTAGTGGTAAGAGAGACATGTATGAGTAGCTTTCGGGATCACATGTTTGCTTTCCTAAATCGCGACATTCACGCTATACTCGTTATTTTGTTTATTTACACCTTTACTTTACTTTACTTTAACCAACCTCTTATTATTTATTTCTTTCACTTTTCATTCATTATTTATACCTACCATTCCCTCCTTTATTATTATCACATATATCCATTTCTCTCTTAACATTTCCTCCAACAATCCATGCCACAAAATCACTACAATCACAAGAACACCACCAATGACCACCCAAGACTCTCAGTCATTTCATTGGCGTTACGACGACCTAGATGACAAGAATTTTCAAATACGTGGACGTACACTATTTTTCATAATAGTTTTGTTTTCAGTAATCTTGTCGATAACACTCTTGTTTCTTTACGCTCGGTGGATTTGTCGTCGTTCTTCTTCTTCTGCCACAGTGGCAGATACTGCCACTGCGGCTTTTTCAGTGCGGCCTTTTTCAAGGCCGCAAGGGCTGGATACAGCTGTGATTGATAGTCTACCAATCACTTTGCATCAAAGGTTGTCCACATCATCGGTTGATGATTTAGAGTGTTGTATATGCTTAGGAGTGTTTGAAGATGGAGATAAAGTGAAGGTGTTGCCAAAGTGTAGCCATGCTTATCATTGTGAGTGTGTTGATAAATGGTTAATCACTCATTCTAGTTGTCCTATTTGTAGAGCTACACTCGTTGCTGACGACTCACCTGTTTAACTCAGATGATTCATTTTTATTCTACTTTTTTTGGTAGGAATGTATTTGTAAATTATGTTCATTAGATTAACCTTATTGTTCCTAAGTTAATTATCCTTCTTTTTTATTAACATCTTTAGATGTTGCGAAAAACATGTACACCATGAAAGTAATGGTGTTTCTTACCAGTTTTAGTGATTTACAATCACATCTCACATTTTTACCGTCATTGTGTAGTTAAAGAAGTTTACTTATTAATGACGTGCGTTCTTACACGAATGTTTTGATGAGACTTAAACCTATATTGTGTGGTGGTTGTAATGGTAACAAAGCATTTGGTATTATAAGCGAACATTGCTCATTGTTAAACACTTGAACCAGTTTGACTTCTAATTATTAGGTAATCTCCTATATTCAAGGTTATAAATAGCGTGAGGCGTGGCGTGGCGGCGAAGCTAAGCCTCAAGCTATACGAGCTATAGCGAAGCTATAGCGTTTTTTGAGGCGTGACCAAGGCGGCATAATTTTTTATAGATTTATATATTTATATCATATTTGATATATATATATATATATATATATATATATATATATATATATATATATATATATATATATATATATATATATATATATAATACATCAAGTTTACAAAACACGTTATACATAAGAAATAAACTCAAAAAGCTAAACTATTATTGCATTTTTCGTCATTTCTTTAAATAAAACATTCTCCGTGAGAGTAAACTGCTAAAAGATAAAATGTAAAAACCTAAAAACTACGGTATAAAACATCACATTCACATATTCACATTCACTAGTTATATTATCTTTTAGCATTTGATTTATAAAGTTAGCCCAAGCCCAAGTTCCTTCTAGCCCAATAATAGTAAATCACTAAATCATACAAAAGTTTCAAAATAAAGCTTCACGCTTCACGCTATAGCACGCCTTACCACGCTTTTTCGCGCTTCATCACACGCTACGCCTTAAGAAGACGCCTTGGCCTGTTTCATAACGTGGAGGCCACGCCTCACGCTATGGCGCCGCTATAGCGCCGCTATGGCGCGCTATTTAGAACCCTGCCTATATTAAATGCTTACACAGCTACACAAGTGAACCAAAATAAATAAGAAGTCGTTTCATAATTTGGTGTGCTTTGATAAAGTAGCATATTTAACAATAGAGAATTGATATTTATTCCTACTTTGTATTATTAATTAGCCTCCTATTTACAAGGTCACGACATGTGACAGAAATAACGGTTTAGATGAAAAAAGATAATTAGTGAAAAACATTTGTATTATTTTTGTGTGGGCAAGAGGATTTCATTAGTTTATAGTAGTTCAATAGATATTATATAAATCAAAGATTTTTATATATAATTACAAGGGAAACATAAAATTTTTCATCTTGTGTGTGGCTTTCATGGGACATAAAGGCCAACAATGTTACAAAACATGATGAATAATAGATGAATGGAGAGGACCAAACCTTCATGATTGATTAGTATATATTTTGTACCATTTATATTGCGATTAGACCCCACGCCCATTTTCACGTCCAATCTTATGTAGGCAGCTGCGTTGCATAAAAAAATTTACTTCAACCCTGGGAAAAAAATAAATTTACTTATTAACATTTTACTTTACAAAGTAAAATGATATGTCTTTAATAGAGTCCTGTCCAGTGGTATATGGTACCGTTATAAGACTTTTTATTGCCCTATGGCATAGCCAAAGTGCCAAATTGTACCGCTTTTGATAACGTAGCCATGTTATAAGGCATATAGTCATTCAGTTGGCGAGTGTTATGTTTTTTTTTTTTTTTTTAAGTGAGTAGGGTATTTTTATTGATATGTTATAAGAATTTTGATGAAAATGGTGCTTATGTTATAGCGATGTTATATGATATGTGCTGAAGTGACCGTAAATATCATCTATTATAAGTTATAACACCAACTGCACCCACCTCTCTAACAACAGTGATCGTTGTGAATAAATAACACTATTAGCATAGTAGTTCAACAATCTCACCACAAGTTTTTATCTAACAAAATCTCACCACAAGTTTTTATTTAACAAATCTCACCACAAGTTTCCATCCTACTTTTCACCACACATTTCCTTGTTAACATATTACAAAGTAACAATAGCACTATTCCTAAGCATATATAGAAGTTCAAAAGCAATCTCACTACAAGTTTCCATTCTACTTTTAACCACACAAATATATATTACACTTTAAATATTAAAGTGGTGATATAATTTATGCGGTAACAAACAAAAAAGTGATAAATGATATTTCGGGTAACATAATTGTGCCACAGTTGTTGTGGAATAAGTTGACAATAAAATACCATCAAGGGCTCCACAATTGCAAACATAAATATCATGTTAATTTTGTTCAGAGAAAATTACATGGATGGTCTCTATGGTATTGTCCAAAATTGCAACTTTCGTCCTTCAAAGTTTGGAGTTGCATTGGTCGTCCCTAATTTGAAAAACAAATAACACCACCAATTCTTTAGTTTAATTGGTGTTAAGTGAGTTCGTTATCATTTACACGTTAGCCATTTTGTTTAAAGAACGTTGCATCTCTATCCTTGATAATAACGGTTGTTTATAATTTAAAGTTTTCATACACAGTGGCGAAGCTAGAAAATTTTCAGTGGGGAGTCGGGATCTAAATTTTTTTTTTCCTAACGCTATTTTTCGGGTAATACCGAAATTTTGGGGGGTCGAAACCGAATATACCGAAATTTTTCTATACGAAAACTATATACCCCATACATCGCAAAAAAAAATTCGGGGGGTCAGGTGCCCCCTCCCCCGCCCCTATGTAGCTGCGCCCTTGTTCATACATTTTTATACATTTTTTAACGTTTTCGTCCGTTTTTATGTGTTTTCGACCATATTTACACATTTTTGTCAGTTTTTCTTATGTTTTATATGTTTTCATACGTTTTTATACATTTTGCCCGTTTTCTTACACTTTCATGCGTTTTTGTACGTTTTTGTCCGTTTTCATCCGTTTTTCTTATGTTTTTATCCAATGTATACGTTTTTATAAGTTTTCACCCGTTTTCTTACATTGTCATACGTTTCCATAAGTTTTTATCACTTTTCATTGGTTTATCTAATGTTTTTATGCATTTTCTTCCATTTTTATTAGTTTTGTCCGTTTTTATATGTTTTTGTACATTTTCTTAAGCTGTCATACGTTATTATCCATTTTTATAGGTTTTTGACCCTTTTTATACGTTTTCTTACGTTTTTATACCTTTTCATTCATTTTTATACATTTTCATACATTTTTGTCCGTTTTTATATGTTTTCGCCCTTTTTTCTTACATTTTCATACGTTATAAAAACGGATAAAGATGTACGAAAATGAATGAAAATGTACAAAAACGTATGTAAATAGAACAAAATAGGCGAAAACATATAAAACCGAATAAAAGCGTATGAAAATATATAAATACGGGTGATGTATAAAAACGGATAAAAACCTAAAAAAATCAGACCAAAACGTATAAAAACGGATGAAAACGTATAAAACATGTGAAAACGTAAGAAAAACGGATGAAAAAGAATATAAGCGTATGAAAAGATTTAAAAAGGACGAAAACCGATAAAAACGGATGAAAATGAATAAAAATGTTTGGAAACATAAAATGGACCAAAATGTATAATAACGGACGAAAACGTATAAAACAGATAAAAACGTATGATAACTTAAGAAAAATAGATGAAAATGTATACAAACGTATGAAAATGGACGAGAACAGATAAAAACGTATAAGAAGGTATGAAAAGGTAAGAAAACGCACGGAAACATTAAAAAATGGATGAAAACGTATACAAATGTAAGAAAATGGGATGAAAACGTATAAAAACGGATTAAAAAACCTAAGAAAACGGACGAAAATATATAAAAATGGAAGAAAAAAGATAAAACGTATGAAAACTTTAAATTATAAATAATCGTTATTATTATGGATAGACGATGCAACGGTCTTTAACCAAAGGGGATAACATGTAAATGATAACGGAACTCACTTTATTACCAGGTAAACTAAAAGATTGATGGTGTTATTTATTTTCCAAATTATGGACGACCAATGCAATTCTAAACTTTAAAGGACGAACGTTGCAATTTTGGACATACCTTAGGGACCATCTATGTAATTTACTCTTTTGTTTACTCTCTTTTAAAACTATTTTCTTCAGGGTTTCAAGTTATCTAAAAGTTTACAACACTATATAAAGCTTAATAGAAGTGTTTAAAATTATTTACACTACTACCTATCTTATAATGCATAAAGTACTACTATAATTAGAATATTTAAAATTAAGCATTACAAGTTTAGAAGCTTAAAGTACAAGTGATTCAAACACAATTAGACAATTAATACCATAAATGAAATATAATTAGACATTTATAATTTTAGAAGCTTAAAGTACGCACCACATTATTTTTGCCATTAAAGTTTAAAATTAATGACTTAAAATTGAAAATTAATGACTTAAAATTGATCATTATGTATATTAAGTACAATTAATTAAATACTCAATAAATACAATTAATACACTTATTAAAACACCCTTACATAAGAAATACAAATTATCAATCATATTTTACAACCAATTTAAACACAATTCCTGCATTAAATGTCACTAATACAAATAATAAAAGCATATTATACAAATTTTTAAGCCCGAACGGGAAATGGGCCAAATGGGCTCGAGCCCGAACGGGCACCGGTCAAACAGGCTCGAGCCCGAACGGACACGAGTTAAATGAAATTTTTGATATCCGTAAATTTATTGTCAAAAAGAACATAATAAACTAAAATATGTTCACATATTGTACAAACCAAGCAAACTATTAAACAAAAACATAAAATAAATAATAAATAAAATAATACAAAAAAGCAAAATTTCATCAAACTTTTGCTATAAAAAACTAATCAGTAAAGCTATTGCCAAAAAACGTACAAATATAATAAATTATTAATCGAAAAAATTAAATTACAGGGTGGTCACAGCTGCATCGCGCGGGGACCATGCTAGTACTATATAAAAAGGTTTAGGACTTTCTAAATAAAGAAGTCTTAAAAATTTTAAGACAAAAAATATTTCTTTAATAAAAAATTAACAAGCCATAATTATGTATTAAATTCAGTCAACTTGTAACCACTAACATTCTTAGAGCCTATTGAATTAAGTCAACATGTAACAGCTTGTTGGTTATAAAATCAAAATAAAATAACATACGATACATATTTAGACACACAAAAAACACACACTATTGTCTTTTCTCTCTCAAATAATAAACCATCTTCTCATGTACACCACCATCAGATCCTCCTCAGCCGCCACAACCTCATCCTGCGTCGCGATAGTACGTGCGAATCACTGCTTTTTATGGTTTCAGTTATATGTGGTGTTGGTGGTAGATCTTGTGGTTTTGGTGGTAGATGTAACACCCCCAATTCATGGATGCAGCGGAATTCGAACTGGGTGTTACTCGACGGCACAATAGTCACAATGATAGAAAACGAACTCCAATTGAGTCGTTTTGAAAAGGTTTATCATTCAAATTATATAAATATCAGAGATTACAAAATGAGGTCCCAATTGGTTCCATGTTTACAATGTATAATAAATGAGTTTTGAATGATAATAAAATTTATAGCCCTCTTGAGTATCCGTGTCCTTCCGTGCCATCCTTGATCGTCATGAACCTGAAATACATGCTTGAGAGGTCAACACAAAGGTTGAGTGATATTCATAGAGTTTGTTAAATCGATTGAACACAATATGTTGGTAGTGTGAGTTATAGGCTCACACCAATGTTTGGAAAACAAAACAGGTAGGCTACGTTATTATACGCCCGGAACATGTATTATACACTAAGCTTATGACACCATAACGTTAACGTGTACCAATATCGATCGGCAGATTTATCCCGGTAGGTACTTTGCTAACATACCTAAATCTCAAATATTAATGCATTTGTTTGCACTTAGTCAAAACAAATGGGATTCGTCAATCCCAATAGGCCTATTATTAATATTCGCGCTCACTATTGCTAGTGATTAAATGGTTCATAATCAAGGATATCGGTTTAGCAAGGCTGGTACTTAGTGATAATAAAACAATCAGGTAAGCATACAATTTAAAAACATTGTGCTCGGTTATAAATAGCATGTATTTCCCCCAAGGGTTTGTAAAATATTTAAGTAATCGAAAGTGGGGCTATGAACTCACCTTAAGTTAAGATAGCAAGTAATGTATGTAACGGTTGAATCGTGTAGGTTTCTACGAGCAACCTATAATAGAATGTCGCGACTTAGGATCGGAGTAAAGACTATGAAGTAGTGCCTATATATATATCTTGCATTATAGTCCATGATATATTGTATGTCCTTGAAAGAAAAGATTCATGAAACATGTATGTTTTGTATATCGTTTACTACCGTTCGGGCCGACATAATTCAGAAGTCATGTTAGTAAGCGTTCGAGGAGCCAGGACACTTTAATTCGTAAATCCACAACTCAACTCGACGGCTTACATAATGAACTCCTCACATGAGGCTCCCTACTATTGTAGTAGTTGATGAAATATATAGATATAAGTTTTGATCCGAAAGGTTACATGTCCGATATTCGAATAAACTTAAGAAAGTTTATTTGTACATGAAGATTGTTATTAGGGATAGTTTCATAAGTCTTGAATGACCATTTTCTCTTGGTAATATCTCATGGTTCCTTTTAGGTGAAGTATATCCAAATTGTATGTTCAAGTTCTTGCTAATTCCTTGTTTCATGTTTTCGCCTAAATAAGCTTATATGGTCGTTTCGTCATGGCCTAGCCATGACCTTTGGTCCTTGTTCCAAGGTCATGAGACCCAACCTTGGCTCTAGCCATGGCGGTGGTCTTGTTTATAGGTCATAATAACTCTTGTTCCTTTTAAAGTATAACCATAACTTAATGACTTATTATATGTAAATAGCTGTTAAGAAATTGTGAAATATCTTACTCAGAAAGTGTTTTCAAGGCTCGAGCTTCTTTGTTCCTGAACGAAAACGTCGTTCCGGACAACTTTCGTGTTTTAACTTTTTGATGAATCGGACCAGAAGTGGGACTTTCAAAAAGTCAGAATGCGATTCAGGAAGGTTTAGGCAGTTTTGCCGGAAATCTTTGGTAACTTCAAATGGGCGTAACTTTTGACTCGTATACTCGTTTTAGGTGGTTCAAATTGCTATGGTTTCCTTGTTAAGTCCTCTACTGTAATATGTAATGATCAAATATCATATTTTTACCATTTTGATCAGGTCTTACCAAGAAAGTCACTAGTTTACTTGTTTTAGTAACTTGTTGTAACAATCAATAACAATAACTTGTTTTAATCATTTTTATACATCATGGACATAACTACAAGACATAATATAGCAAGAATAACATGTAAATAACATGAACATGATTATTTAACAAGAATCAAGTTAGGGTTTGGCTCACAACTTTTGGCTTTCAAAGATGAAAGGAAGTTAACATGTAAGGATAGGACTTTGATAGACTTGCTTCAACCCACTTCACTTCATGCAATCTTTCTACCCTTGGTATTCTTGAAAGATGGATGATGAAGTTTAAGGTGAAATGAGTGGATTTAAACTCAAGAGAAATCACCAAGTATATAAGGTTATTGAAGTGTTTGATGAATGATAACCTATCTAGGGTTTCAACCTTGAAGAAGCACTTGATTCTTTTGGATAATACTTGGAGTGAATTAGAAAATGGAATGGTGTTTGTGTGTGTGTTGTGGACGTTCAAGGAGAGGCAAGGAGGCTTTATATGGCCTTGAGGAGGTTAGAAGTGTTGACTTGTCAACACTTGATCACCAAGTTTAACACATGGATGCAATCTAAGAGTACTTAGCATGAGATCATGCCACAAGTGTGAATCCTCCCCCTAGAGGCGGTTCACAACCCTTGGAGAACAAGTGTGGACTTTTGATGGTATTATCCAAGATATCTAGTTAGTTTTGACTCCGGGAAATGCCAATCGTAAATGATTAAGCCTCAAAACGTAAAACCGGGTGTCGTAAAATTATGGAACTTGAAAGTATTGATAAACATGTCCATATGTCCCATAATAAAATATAAAATAAGTGGTAGGATCCATTTGGGTGGTAAACCCACCCTGCTAAAAAAACTGGAAACACGGGTCTAAAACGCGTAATACGTAAAACGTACGAATATTGCGTAAACTTGAGAAAAGTAAAATGTTACTTTTCTAATGTGATAAAAATGATTTAAAATGACTTATAATGTCTAGACTGGGCTCAGTCTAGTGTCGGTTGGTATTAAATGTCTTTTAGACATCAAACCGTAAGCCTAAAAATCACGAAACGACTTATAACATCAAGGGATGATTTTTGGTCAATGGAGGAGGGAAAGAATATGTTGACTTTTTCTAAGAAGTTGAAAACTCAAATAGTCTTAGAAACGCGTTTTGTGGTCTAACGGTTAATCGCCCAAACGGTTAAGCGTGCTCATGTGAGATTAGTACAGGCTTGGGTGACCTGCCGGGAAGTCTTTGGTTATATTTTTCTCAGTCACGATTAATTCTCAAATAAATCATGAGTGTGTCAAACATTTTTCTGATGCGGGGTCACTTAACGCGGTCGAGTTTCGTTGTACGTAGAATTTCTGAATGACGTTTTACCCTAAAACGTGTAATTCCTTAATAACTTTCACGAAAATGATCTGACGAATGTCAAACATTTAATTTGCCATGGAAATGATTTATCACTCGAGAATATCAAATAAAAATCAACTTTCGGGAAAGTTTCGGGAAAAATGAATAGTAAAAGTGAATAGTGAAATTTTCCGGGAATGGTAATTAACCTGAAATTGCGAATTGTTACAGTCTCTACCCCTTACGGGGAACTTCGTCCCGAAGTTCTTTATGTGTCATATGTTGGAGTGGTGTCGATAAAGATGTGTGGTTACTTATGAGGACCAAAGTCTGGAATTACTAGTGATGTAGTTTGATTTGTCTCAGAATATGGTGTGTCAATAGAGATTGATAACATGGTTGAATATCAGTAGAGATCCATATAATAGTCGAATATCAAAGAAAATTGATATAGCAGTCGAATATTAATAGGAATTGATATAGTAGTTGAATATCAAATAGAACTTGATATAGTTGTCAAGTATCAATAGCAATTGATATAAGAATCGAATCATGGAATAAGCGTTGAACATGTGGTTGGACCAAGTCCTGTTTGAATTGTACGGCTGCCCATGCATATGGCTACATGGCTTCACAATGAGTTCGGTATGACTGCCCATGCATATGGTTACATGGCCCCGCAATGAGTTTGTTTGTTATTGCACTATCATTATGAAATCCAAAATGTAAATCTCGTACTAATGGAAATTGGGATAGTTGTTGCAATCATAGCCTAATAGGTAATCTGTTGTTGTACCTAGTGTTTATGTCATGGTTTGAAGCGATGTCGGTGAAAAGATAGGATTTCTTGTGGCGAATATAATGTAGGTATCATGCCATACCCGAGCAATGTAATGTAGGTATCATGCCATACCCGAGAAATGTAATGTAGGTATCAAGCCATACCCGAGCAATGTAATATAGGTTGACTTCATACTTATGTTATTTCGGATATAAATAAGCCCACTTGTTTATAATTCTTTATTTACATAGAGAGGCATCCCAAACAATGTAACTAAAGGAATATAAACTTATGGTTCGATGATTTATAATTTCTTTATTTAAATGAAAAGGCATCCCAATCCATTCAAATAAGGACATTATAAATCATCCTACTCAAGAATTCCCGACACAACATTCATACTTAGCCGGTGAGTTACAAGGTAGTGTATTACGAGATGATACTGGTGTTCCAAAAGTACAAGATGAATATTCAAACATGTAAAGCTGATGAGGGTACTTGTGGTGTAACTAAGGATGATTTGAGCTTTAAAAGTGCATCAAAATCTGTTAATGAGCTTGTGGTTCCAACGGTTGTGAAGATAATGTTATGATATGTTGATGAACAAAAGTGTGTAGTGTATGCTTAACATTAATACTCTTAGGTATAGATGTTGAGTTTGCTTTAAAAATCTTAAGAGATTTTAAAAGTTTATGATGGAATGGTATCCTTAGGACCTAAATAGGATAGTACTTCTACAGGATGAAGAGAATAATTGATAACTATCCCAAGATAGTAGTTCGGATTATCTCATAAATGAAAAATTTCAAGAATGAAATTTGGTAACACAAATAAGGTGTTAAGATTTCGCTGAGTGGTAAGACATTATCGTGTCTCTAGATTGTTTTAATGTATTCTGGTGGTTTATCGAGTTCATGTAGGAAATCAATCTAAACATAACCCTAGTACAACTATTCTCAGTATTTGAAAATTCTAAGTCGAATATAGTTAGTCAGACTATATTCCACTGTCCCTAGGTTAAATATAGGTGACTAGTCTATATTTAGCCAAGGTTCGATAAAATTTTCAAATACCTAAACTAGGTATACTTTTGATATGTCCGTTGCTTTCGGGAAACTGTCCACTAAACAAAGGCGATGTCAAACCCTTAAGTTGCAAGTCCCGTCCATACAAGACTTGTAACGTATGTTTTCATATTCCATTGCATAAAAGATAGTAAGGGTAGGTACGTATGGAAAGGAAGTTTTAAGTAGTTCTAAAATAGAACATACTTGGCCAGGATCACGAACTTTTAATAATGAAGGTTTCATAAGAAAACTTTGATGAATGTAGAGAAAGTTCAGCTTTTGTCGATGATGGGTTAGTTTGTCCTTTAGAAATCTCATATTTCTTGTTTTGAAATCGATAGATTGTGACGGGTTTTTGATATCATAAGAAATGATATTAATGATGTGATGGAATAATTCTAGAGACCATTTGCACAAAACACAATGTCTCGGAAGTAGGTTAGACCATTGTGCAATTCACAATGTCTGGGAAGTAGGTTAGGCCATTGTGTGACTCAAAACATTTGAGAAATGATTAAGACCATTGTATCATACAATGTCTTGGAAAATGAATGAGACCATTGTATCTCACAATGTCTTGGAAAATGAATGAGGCCATTGTATCTCACAATGTTTTGAAAAGTGAATGAGACCATTGTATCTCACAATGTCTTGGAAAATGAATGAGACCATTGTATCTCACAATGTCTTGGAAAATGAATGAGACCATTGTATCTCACAATGTCTTGAAAAGTGAATGAGACCATTGTATCTCATAATGTCTTGAAAAGTGAATGAGACCATTGTATCTCACAATGTCTTGGAAAATGAATGAGACCATTGTATCTCACAATGTCTTGGAAAATGAATGAGACCATTGTATCTCACAATGTCTTGGAAAATGAATGAGACCATTGTAATTAGTTACAATGTCTTGGACATATAATGTTGGAGTAGGAACATGATTGGGAGAGTGTGGCTGTGCCGAAATGCCTTAGAATAGGCATACACAGATATGTTTAGTCCATTGTTTAGATAAATGATTGAAAATAAACCGAGTTTATATATCAATATACTAATATGTTCATGTAGCATAAAATGCCTAGTGTGTATATATCAATATACTTATATGTGTTCATGTAGCATAAAATGCTTCCGGGGAAATGCTCAATTATGTTTAGGGTACATATATCAATATGCAATTATGTTTGTGTAGCATAAAAATGTCTTCGGGGAAATGCTCAAAATGGGTATATATGAATATACTAATATGTTTGTGTAGCATAACATGCTTACTAAGTTCATAATCGTCTGGAGGATGGAAGACACGGAGAGTGGAAGGCTATAAAAATGTTTTTGCTTGTATGTGTGGTTATAGTTTAGGTCTCAATTAGACCCGTTTCTCTATAACCATGGCTCTGGTACCAATCTGTAACACCCCCAATTCATGGATGCAGCGGAATTCGAGCTGGGTGTTACTCGATGGCACAATAGTCACAATGATAGAAAACGAACTCCAATTGAGTCGTTTTGAAAAGGTTTATCATTCAAATTATATAAATATCAGAGATTACAAAATGAGGTCCCAATTGGTTCCATGTTTACAATGTATAATAAATGAGTTTTGAATGATAATAAAATTTATAGCCCTCTTGAGTATCCGTGTCCTTCCGTGCCATCCTTGATCGTCATGAACCTGAAATACATGCTTGAGAGGTCAACACAAAGGTTGAGTGATATTCATAGAGTTTGTTAAATCGATTGAACACAATATGTTGGTAGTGTGAGTTATAGGCTCACACCAATGTTTGGAAAACAAAACAGGTAGGCTACATTATTATACGCCCGGAACATGTATTATACACTAAGCTTATGACACCATAACGTTAACGTGTACCAATATCGATCGGCAGATTTATCCCGGTAGGTACTTTGCTAACATACCTAAATCTCAAATATTAATGCATTTGTTTGCACTTAGTCAAAACAAATGGGATTCGTCAATCCCAATAGGCCTATTATTAATATTCGCGCTCACTATTGCTAGTGATTAAATGGTTCATAATCAAGGATATCGGTTTAGAAAGGCTGGTACTTAGTGATAATAAAACAATCAGGTAAGCATACAATTTAAAAACATTGTGCTCGGTTATAAATAGCATGTATTTCCCCCAAGGGTTTGTAAAACAATTAAGTAATCGAAAGTGGGGCTATGAACTCACCTTAAGTTAAGATAGCAAGTAATGTATGTAACGGTTGAATCGTGTAGGTTTCTACGAGCAACCTATAATAGAATGTCGCGACTTAGGATCGGAGTAAAGACTATGAAGTAGTGCCTATATATATATCTTGCATTATAGTCCATGATATATTGTATGTCCTTGAAAGAAAAGATTCATGAAACATGTATGTTTTGTATATCGTTTACTACCGTTCGGGCCGACATAATTCAGAAGTCATGTTAGTAAGCGTTCGAGGAGCCAGGACACTTTAATTCGTAAATCCACAACTCAACTCGACGGCTTACATAATGAACTCCTCACATGAGGCTCCCTACTATTGTAGTAGTTGATGAAATATATAGATATAAGTTTTGATCCGAAAGGTTACATGTCCGATATTCGAATAAACTTAAGAAAGTTTATTTGTACATGAAGATTGTTATTAGGGATAGTTTCATAAGTCTTGAATGACCATTTTCTCTTGGTAATATCTCATGGTTCCTTTTAGGTGAAGTATATCCAAATTGTATGTTCAAGTTCTTGCTAATTCATTGTTTCATGTTTTCGCCTAAATAAGCTTATATGGTCATTTCGTCATGGCCTAGCCATGACCTTTGGTCCTTGTTCCAAGGTCATGAGACCCAACCTTGGCTCTAGCCATGGTGGTGGTCTTGTTTATAGGTCATAATAACTCTTGTTCCTTTTAAAGTATAACCATAACTTAATGACTTATTATATGTAAATAGCTGTTAAGAAATTGTGAAATATCTTACTCAGAAAGTGTTTTCAAGGCTCGAGCTTCTTTGCTCCTGAACGAAAACGTCGTTCCGGACAACTTTCGTGTTTTAACTTTTTGATGAATCGGACCAGAAGTGGGACTTTCAAAAAGTCAGAATGCGATTCAGGAAGGTTTAGGCAGTTTTGCCGGAAATCTTTGGTAACTTCAAATGGGCGTAACTTTTGACTCGTATACTCGTTTTAGGTGGTTCAAATTGCTATGGTTTCCTTGTTAAGTCCTCTACTGTAAAATGTAATGATCAAATATCATATTTTTACCATTTTGATCAGGTCTTACCAAGAAAGTCACTAGTTTACTTGTTTTAGTAACTTGTTGTAACAATCAATAACAATAACTTGTTTTAATCATTTTTATACATCATGGACATAACTACAAGACATAATATAGCAAGAATAACATGTAAATAACATGAACATGATTATTTAACAAGAATCAAGTTAGGGTTTGGCTCACAACTTTTGGCTTTCAAAGATGAAAGGAAGTTAACATGTAAGGATAGGACTTTGATAGACTTGCTTCAACCCACTTCACTTCATGCAATCTTTCTACCCTTGGTATTCTTGAAAGATGGATGATGAAGTTTAAGGTGAAATGAGTGGATTTAAACTCAAGAGAAATCACCAAGTATATAAGGTTATTGAAGTGTTTGATGAATGATAACCTATCTAGGGTTTCAACCTTGAAGAAGCACTTGATTCTTTTGGATAATACTTGGAGTGAATTAGAAAATGGAATGGTGTTTGTGTGTGTGTTGTGGACGTTCAAGGAGAGGCAAGGAGGCTTTATATGGCCTTGAGGAGGTTAGAAGTGTTGACTTGTCAACACTTGATCACCAAGTTTAACACATGGATGCAATCTAAGAGTACTTAGCATGAGATCATGCCACAAGTGTGAATCCTCCCCCTAGAGGTGGTTCACAACCCTTGGAGAACAAGTGTGGACTTTTGATGGTATTATCCAAGATATCTAGTTAGTTTTGACTCCGGGAAATGCCAATCGTAAATGATTAAGCCTCAAAACGTAAAACCGGGTGTCGTAAAATTATGGAACTTGAAAGTATTGATAAACATGTCCATATGTCCCATAATAAAATATAAAATGAGTGGTAGGATCCATTTGGGTGGTAAACCCTGCTAAAAAAACTGGAAACACGGGTCTAAAACGCGTAATACGTAAAACGTACGAATATTGCGTAAAATTGAGAAAAGTAAAATGTTACTTTTCTAATGTGATAAAAATGATTTAAAATGACTTATAATGTCTAGACTGGGCTCAGTCTAGTGTCGGTTGGTATTAAATGTCTTTTAGACATCAAACCGTAAGCCTAAAAATCACGAAACGACTTATAACATCAAGGGATGATTTTTGGTCAATGGAGGAGGGAAAGAATATGTTGACTTTTTCTAAGAAGTTGAAAACTCAAATAGTCTTAGAAACGCGTTTTGTGGTCTAACGGTTAATCGCCCAAACGGTTAAGCGTGCTCATGTGAGATTAGTACAGGCTTGGGTGACCTGCCGGGAAGTCTTTGGTTATATTTTTCTCAGTCACGATTAATTCTCAAATAAATCATGAGTGTGTCAAACATTTTTCTGATGCGGGGTCACTTAACGCGGTCGAGTTTCGTTGTACGTAGAATTTCTGAATGGCGTTTTACCCTAAAACGTGTAATTCCTTAATAACTTTCACGAAAATGATCTGACGAATGTCAAACATTTAATTTGCCATGGAAATGATTTATCACTCGAGAATATCAAATAAAAATCAACTTTCGGGAAAGTTTCGGGAAAAATGAATAGTAAAAGTGAATAGTGAAATTTTCCGAGAATGGTAATTAACCTGAAATTGCGAATTGTTACAGTAGATCGGGATATAAAAAGAAAAACACAACACAAAAACACACGCAAAATATTTAACCATGCTATCTCTAAACAAAAAAAATACACAAACTCCTAGAAACACATCAGCAGCCGCCACCGCATCAGCCACAAAAATAATTATCGAGTACCCGCCGCAACATTGCGCAGGTACCCTTCTAGTAATTTAACAATCCTAGCATGATCATTATTCGTGTTTTGATTCAAGAAAAACAATTAAGCTTTACATCAAGATGTAAACGAATAAAATTTTCGATTTACACAAATTTAAATTACCCAAATTAAATTATCCCGTTATTTTGATAGACGCTTAAAATTTAATGACTATAACTAAAGTAATTAAGCCTTCGAGTTATTAAACAAAATGTTTTAAACTCAATTAAATAATTTCTTTGATACGACCCGTTAAGATTTTACCGATAGTAAGCACCACTTCAAGGGGGCGCGAGCTCCTTAAGAGCTTGATTAGTAGCAACGCAAATGTTGCGTTAAGGGTGACGTGGAGCTGCCATGTCATCGCATTAAGATGAGTTACCACTACGTTTGTCCAAGTTAAGACCACGTTAACGTGTGGCGTTAGTAGCTTGACGCCGAGTTAAGCATGTTTTCTTTTCTTTTCTTCCGATTTAAATGATTTAAATGGTTTTTTGTTGGGTTGTGTGTGTGTTTCGGTGTGTGTTTTGTGTGTGTTGCAGGTTCACTCCGAAGAAGAAGAAGAAAACATTTGCAAAGTTACATTTTCAGTCCTTGTGATTTTCGGTATTATGGTTTAGTCCTTGTGGTTATTTGTTTAAAGTAAATAACATTTTCAGTCCTTGTGTGTGTGTGTTTATTATTATTATTATTATTATTATTATTATTATTATTATTATTATTATTATTATTATTATTATTATTATTATTATTATTATTATTATTTTTAAGCAAATAACATTTGTATTTTTATTGATTTATTTAAATAAAATTGTAATTTGTTTTAATTTGTATTTTGTTTTAATAATTGAAAAAATGGTAAAAGTGGGACCCAGTATGTTGAGTTTAGGTTGAGTTATTGTTGTGGGTATTTTTTGGTGAGTTAAGGTGAAAGTGTTAAAGCTGATGTAGCGCTGACGTGACACTGAGTTAAGATTTAACTTGTGTTACCACTACTCATGCTCTAAGAATATTGGAGCAAAGAAGACTAGAAAGTTATTTGACAAATCACGACTTTCATTAATGAATGACGCGGTATCACAAATCGAATACAAGATAAACTCCCAAAACAATTGACACTTTCCTAATCCGACACAAAGACATATATCCTAACATGACTCGAATACGACTTAGTAACAAGATTGTTATCCAACTACAGTAGGTGTATCATTCGTCATATTCTATGTAGGTGTATCATTCGTCACATTCTATGTAGGTGTATCATTCTTCACATTCTTAGTTGCGCGTAGCTTGACATCCGCCGCAACGTGCGTGCAAAAGATCCTTGTAAAATTTAGAAGCAACATTACCAACAAATTGTCTAATGACAACAAATTATGTTTATAGTTTTCCATATCATATTACTGTGTAATTTGTTTTAAGAGAGCAGGGTACCATAACACATTTCATGCGTTATTCCTATGTGGCAATTATGTGACTATCTCATTTCTCACGTTAACACGCTACCATGATTTCCTAGGGTGTGGCGTTGGGCTTGCGTTTCAATGTACGTTAATCTGGCAACGTGCGTTGCAACGTGAGCCTGTGTAAATTGGTATGAAAAATTTTGCAAAAAGTAGTTTTGTTGGGTGTTATGATTTCTTAGTGTTTTTTGGTGTTGTGTTATTTATTGTTGAGATGATGTGACGCTAACACGGTGCTGAATTATTTTATAACTCAAGTTATGGTACCTTTTGCTCTAAGCAATGTCATTCCATAATAAACAATCTTTCCTAACATTGTACATGTAGATAATTATAAATAGACAGAAAGGTACATGTATTGGAGCAAAAATCTTTTGTGTTTTGTCAAAATCATATGACGCGAGTTTTTGTATATTTCGTTTGGGCGTGTCTATATGTTTTCATGAACTCTTTGATACTTTTATTTATTTATTTTATTTGGATTAAAAAATACTGTATATGAATGGACTCTCAAAGTAGATGTATTTGGTCACATACTCAGAGTGGGGTATTGTGTTTTCTTTTTAGCATGTAACCAAATATATCAATTCAACTTGTCTTGTCGACAAGCTTGCTGGTTGGATTCATAATAAGGTTACGCAATATCTGAATTAGAAGAATGAACATGACCCGTTCACAACATGAATATTGACAAGACTCCAACATTGATACACTATCGCATGTGTCTATTCGAGGTCCATACAAGAAGCCAATTTAGGAGTTGCAGGCTAGGTGCAATGGGTGTGAGGGTCACCCTCCACATCAATCATTCACACCATTGCAGGTGTATGTGTCACACGTGAGTATGAGAGAAAAAGAGGACTGAGTGGTGAGTGTTTTCACCACTTGGTTCATGTGCAAGTTTTTATTATTTACTTCATTTGTAAGTGTGTGTGAGTTATTTTGTATGGTATGTTTGAAAGGTGAAGAGAGTGGTCACTATTGTGAGTGAAAAGTAAAAAATGTATTGAATGATATACTAAGGATCAAATGAGAAGAATACTTAAAATAAGAATGATGAAAAATAACTACAACTACACATTAGAAATGCATCAATTTAAATTATATGTATCTTTAACTTTTAGAAGCATCATAATATATTTTCTAGCTAAAAATTAGATGCATATACATATATTAGATTCATTTAATCAAGTTAGACGAATCCTATGTATTTTTCGTCTTCTATGGGTCAAATTTGTTGCAAGTACGACTTTGCATCGTTTTCACTTTAAGATCACATTCGAAACTAATTGTGATGCATCTAAATGAATAGAGATGCATTTAATTCAAGTCGATGCATCTCAAATACGCGGTTATTGTTATTTCTTATTTTTCTCATTTATGTTTTCTTCTTACTGAATCCTTACCCATGAATGATAATGTTAAGTTGAAATGAAAAGTGAGTGAGTGGTAACCATTACAAAAAGTATCTAGTGTCTCCTAAACATGATAGTATTTATTGAAGGATAAGATAAGTTGCTTCAGCTATATATGCAAGTTCTACATACTTTTTCAGTGCTCTTACTTCTAAAGTTAGTAGGCCCCGTAACAACATGGCTTGTTTAAGTGATCACTGATTGAAGAAATTATATTGCAAGTGGTGAAGATGGGAGCCCATAACATGAACCGTGAATAATGAAAGGAACGACTGACTTCTAAACGAGTTGATTATGTGAGTTCATAGGCATGTATGTGACAACTGTCAGTTAAGACTTACGAGGGTGTTTGTCTAAGCTTATATGATCGATGGTCTGATAAGCTTACTGTACTTTTCTTTTTAATTTTTCAACACTATTAAAAGCGTATTAAGAAACCGATTTTCAAGGCCAGCTGAACTACATAGTGACGAACTTGATGAAACCAGTCGAGGTGGTTAAACAAAGATTAAAACCGAGCAATAAAAATTAGACAAAACCAACAAAATTATGGCATTAATCAAAAGTTGAATAGGTAACTTGTCATTGCTTGTTCCTAGTTTCTAATAAGTCCATTTTTGGCAAATTCTACTATCTCGAACGATGTGAAATATGGGAAGGAAACAATATCAAGTCGAATCTAAAACACAAATACTAGTACTCTGTAATGGGGTCGTTTGTTTGGTTGTAACTTTCTTGAGTTTTCTGTTGTTCATGTATGTTTTGCTTTGAAGGCTTTTGTCTGTGCCTCATTCGCTAAGGGTCGGACTTGCCTTTCGGAAAAAGAAAAAAAAATTTTTTTTTGAACACATGATGGTTGATACTTGATAGTTGATACTATTACAAACGCATACCCTCACATTGTCTGAAATACTATATAAATTGTAAATGTTCACACATGGACGGGTTTCTATTATATATACTATATATATACTATATAAAAGGTAGGCACTTCATCAAAATGCGACACGTGTCACTACAGTGTTTGCTACAGTACGCGTTACAGTAACCTTTTTTGTTATTTTTTATTTTATTTTTTTTGCGTCGCTACAGTACTCGGTACAGAATTTATTTATTTATTTTTAACATAAATTTCCTTAAAATAATTTGTTTTTTTAAAAAAATAAAAATAAAAAAATACAAAAAATAATGCACTTACAAAAAATTTCTTATACAAATTTTTTTCTTTTAAAATACCAAAAAAAAAAAAAAAAAAAAAAAAAAAAAAAAAAAAAAAAAAAGGCATACCGAAAAAACAAACAACCAAAAAAAAATTTCAACCAAAACGCAAAATAATAATAATAATAATAATAATAATAATAATAATAATAATAATAATAATAATAATAAAAAATCCGTAAACATAAACAAATTATGCTTCCAAGTAAACATATGTATACTTCAAATAACAAAATTATTAATTACACCGTACAACCCACACAATACAAAACACAAAATACACCCGCCGCAATGCGCGGGCTACCCAGCTAGTTGTTATAAATCGTCAAATGAAACCAAACTGCAATTTCTTAGTCTCAATATTATCTGTGTATTTAAGAATCATGAAGATTTTTAAACCTTAAAAAGTTAATAACTTGTATATATTGACGCTCATAAACCATTTGCGCTAATAAACTTTCTCAAGTAAGTAGCACCAATGATTCTCGGGCGTAAACATAATATACTAATGTCAACTTATTAAATCAGTCAACATCATAGTTTATTAAGTAACAAAGTTTATTTCCTTTGATCAATGTGGGATTCTAGATATGGTTTTCCAAAAACAGCAAAAGTTAGGGTGCGTTTGGTATACTATCCGGAATCACAATCGTTATGACATTGGTTAGAAGGTAATATGAGATTGAGAATACCGATTCCATTTCTATTTGGTATACTATCCGGAATCACAATCGTTATGACATTGATTAGAAGGTAGTGTGAGATTGAGAATACCGATCTCATTTCTATTGTTTGGTGTGAACTTTAGAGTATGATTATAACATGTTTTTTTAGAAAGTCATATGGTTTTCATATGTTAATGGTTGGTCTCACGAGAATGAGTTATAAAAGGTGACAACTCTCCCTTCTATTAGTTTATGGGTAACAAATGATAGTTTCATTCCTCAACTTAGTAACCAAACATTTGCAATGATAATCATTGTGATTGATTCATTTCGATAGTTGTGTACCAAACGCACCCTTACTTGTTAAAAGTTGTAGTAATTTGTACGCACCCTTACTTGTTAAAAGTTGTTGTAGTAATTTGTACGTATTATCTTACGTGCCTTTTAAACGTTGTTTTGGTTTTGAAGTTATGACAGAATTGACACCAAAATTGACAAATTCAGTAAATCCGTTATATAATCCATTTTTTTAAACATGAATTGTTTTGAGTTAGCGGAGACCCTGGTTGAAAATGTAAATGATATCTAAACATGACGATATAAATTTATTGGAAGCTTCTATCTTTGATTTATTTATGAGTTTTTAGCGACTCTCGACCACTTGAACACGAGTTTAACAAATATTTAGAACATAATTTCATATATCGTTAAATTGCACTCCTTGTACACTCTCAAATACGGCTCTTATTTTATGCATGTTCAAAATCATAAAAAGTAAAGATTATAGCTATTCCTTATGTTCTTATATGCGTGTACATCGGTTTGTTTATCTATACTT
The DNA here is from genome assembly GCA_030686995.1 of Artemisia argyi. Lineage (NCBI taxonomy): Eukaryota > Viridiplantae > Streptophyta > Magnoliopsida > Asterales > Asteraceae > Artemisia > Artemisia argyi. The sequence continues at coordinate 98,711 of JARVZY010002882.1, forward strand.
TGTTTATGTCGACATGAAAAATGCTAGCTCATATATCCATACTTAGTTCTACACGTGTATGCAATATTAGTCGAATCGAAAGTTTATTTACTCTTCAAAAAGATACGTTCGATCAATTTGGATAATCCAAATCCTGCTAAAAGCATTCTTACTACAACAAATTGCTTTAGAACAGTACCTCAAGAACATCTTTACTAAAGGTTTAGATTAAAACCTCACCTATTTTACTTTGCAAATAAAGCAACAATTACACGTACTTGTTACTTGGTTTGAACTCTAAGCATATAGTTTATGACTTTGTAACATTTTACGTAGTCAAGTTGTACACATATGTAATCTTCATACATCGGGGTTTAATTTTGTGTCCTTATTATGTGTCACTTTTGTCTATTCACTTGCGATATGTTTGATTGTTTGTAACGTTATCTTTTACATTATCTTGTGGGATACTAATTTATTTTTATGCTCTTGTCGATATATGATATCTATCGTACGTTGTATAAATGGTTTTACTCGCAACTTATGGATGTTAAGTATATACTTTGGTGTTTTTGTCTAACCGTATCGTTAGACATATACAATTGTCCAAGTTAGCGACTAAACTTTTAGTTGTTGGAAGCCGATAAACGCCATGGAAGAGATGAAGCCGATAGCGACACGCCCACCGAATATGCACTCTAGAACAAACATAATCCAATGTGTATGTAGATAAACCCATTTAAACTAGTAGAAAAAAACAAGGCTAAATATTTTTTTATTAAAACCTTTAAGATTAAAAAAAAGAGATATTTATCACAGATCTTTCGCTGTCTTCCGAATTATCTAAAAAACCTAATCTTGAAAGAAATGATTTTTTGTCGTATGAAATGATATATTAGTAGGCCAAACTCGGTTTAATTTATTGTTTAAAAGTGTAATAACTTGCTCAATTATTAATAATGACATACCAATAAGTATACATACACAATCAGTAGAAGAAGTAACGAATAATCACCTTGTACCGTACACATGCAAAGTGTATGTTTGGTAGCAAGCGTGTAGGAGTGTTTTGAATCAACTAGCAACAATGGTTAGCGTTTTGCAAAAAAAATTTTCTCAGAGACAAGCAACTAGCATTCCAACTTTTTTTTTTAAACGTTTAATATCAAAATGCTACTTTTAGTAGCATTTACGAGCAACTACCTTTTCCACTTACTGCTACTGCGTGTTGCTACTAGGGCTGAGCATCGGGTCGGAACCGACCCGAACCAAGAAAACCAAAAACCGAAATTCATCAAAAACCGGAACCGAAACCGAACCGACGGGCCGTCGGTTCGGTTTGGGTTTGTCGGTCCATGTGTATTTTGGCAAGTTTTTGTCGGTTTTGGGCCGAACCGGACCGAACCGGACCGACCCGAAACCGAAATTCATAAAAACCGGAACCGAAACCGAACCGATGGGCCATCGGTCCGGTTCGGTCGGTTTCGTCGGTCCGGTTCAGTTTTGAACCTGCGGTGCTCAGCCCTAGTTGCTACTGTTATATTTGCTAACCATAGACAAAGCTACCAACTACCGTTTCCACTTAATGCTACTGCGCGTTGCTACTGTTATATTTGCTAATTATAGCCAACACTGCCATCCATGACTCTAGGGGTGTTCATCGGTTCGGTTATCGGGTTGTTGAGTTTATTCGGTTAATTTTTTTCTGGGTAAACCGAAAACCGAACCGAACGGATTTCAAATTTGATTAAACCGAACTGAATAATTGAAAACCGAACCTAGCTCTAATTACTTAATTTTAATTATTTATATAGTACTACCTCCGTCCCATATTAAGTGTCCACAATAAAATCTTGGGATGTCACAAATTAAATGTCCATATTCTATATTAGCCAATGAGATTAGACTTTAGTGGGTAAAAATGATATTTGATTGGTGGAAAATGGAGTTAGTGGAATTTTGTAAAACTTTGTGCATTTTAAAAGTGGACACTTAATATGTGACTGGATGAAGTTGATTTTTAGCAACAATTTGGGCTTATGGAAAACATTTAACCCAACAAGTGACAAGCCCAGCAGATATTTCGACTCATTAGCATTTAGGGTTAGCTAAATAACACTCCTCCCATCCCCTCTCATTCATAACATCTTTTTCACCGGCGGCCAGGGTTTCATTCACTTACCAAATACAAAAGACAGAACCAACTAACAGTCTCCGTTCACCATGAGGGCTAAGGTAATAACTTTGATTCTATATATTTGTTATCTAAATCATTTTATTTATTTTATATATTTGTTAGATTTAATATTTGTATAATAATGAAATATGATTTATTTTATGAAACAGTGGAAGAAGAAGAGAATGAGAAGGTTGAAGAGGAAGCGCCGAAAGATGAGACAGAGATCCAAGTAGTTTTCTCATCTAAGGAATCGTTAGTTTTATGTCTGTCTCGGTTTATGTTTAAGGTTGTCGTAATCAGTACTGTTTAGCTGAATTACTATGTTTTTATGGATTATCAGATTTTGTTGAAATGGGGTGATGGTTTTTCTCTATTTTAATTATCCTGTTATGGTCTTTTTTATAAAAGTGAGGTGTGTTTGTGTGATTAGATTTATTTTTGTGAATGCTACCCTAGTATATGATGATATGGCAACATCTTGTAATGGCGTTGTTGCGAAATCCTTCAAATAGAATTGAGGTTTAAGTAGTGGTTGGAATCTGTAATGGCTTAGAGATGAGGTTTAAGTATATGGTAGGTTGATGTTTTGTTTGATTTGTTTATAGGGCACTGAGTCGGCTAAACTTCCTCACAATTCTCCGTAGTTGTTGTTGGAATCTGTAACGGCTTAGATATGTGGATGTGTTTGTATGCTATGCTTATCTTGTAGAAATGTTGGAGAAACATTTCTTGTTGTCGGAGAATATGTTAGTTTACAAGGATGTTTAGAATTTTGTATTTGGGTAGCAAAATGAAGTTTTGGGAAATGTTAGATGGTGTGTATATCTAATGTTACCCTGCAGTCTTACACTGCCTTGGTGTGTATATCTATTGGGAAATTAGTTGACTGGATTTTACTCCACTCTTGGAAGACCTTGCACTCAGGGTAACTTTTTTTTGGTGATGAATCTTTTTGTAATGATAACTTTTTAATCAGCAAAAACTTTGTAAAACACTCATTATGCAATTTTAGGTCACTCACTTGGGCCTCTTTTTGTTTCATAAAGTTATCTGGGTAGTTAAAGCTTCACAATCGTGTGTAGCTTGCATCAAGGTTCTGATGCAGCTCATCCTGTGTAATCTGCTTTCTGTTTCTTGTTACATGTCTCATTTCTGTCTTTTGACGTATTTCTGTGTATATGCAATACTGTCAGTAATTATGTTGATTTTTTTTGGTTTGAAGATTTCACTGCCCTTGTCAATGATATTCACCATCCTTTGGTTGCTGTCTTTTGTTAGTTTGTGTTAGTTCATCTTGAGCAAAAGACGATAGGATGATGTGTAGTTGGTTGTGTATTAATAGTACTTGCATAATGGTGTGTGACCTTCCTTGTGTAAATGTTTCATTGTTCATCAGTCATTTCTATATGTTTCATTTATTTTTTTGTTCTTCCAATCTTAACTTGTATTAACATAAATTTGGATCTATAATGTCAGTTGGTTCCTTCTCTCACTTTTACATTCAATTAATTGCTTTTGCATTGCTTTTGTTTGTATACTTTAAATCATCTTTTATGTTCCAAAGTGTATGATCTCCTTTTGAAAGGATCGGGTGGATTAAGAGTAGTGATGATCACCGAGTAACCTTTGTTTTGGTGAATCAATGAGAAGGCTTATTGTGCTTTATTATTGTTAAGCCGAAATTTGTGTAATTAGTGTACGGTCTAGATAAGAAAACCTGCTGTTACTACGATTTTTCATCTCAATGACTTTGCTAATGCGCTAAGATCAGAGTGCACCTACACTTGATTATATAGTTTTTAAGGTTCATTTCTTAAAATCCTTTGGTATATAAAATGTGTTTTACAAGTGTAGTTATATGCTTCTATTGCCATGAAATGCTTTCAAATCCATATTACACCAAAACAGTTGATAGTGAATGATAGCAAAATGGCGATGTCATTCCGTTGTCAAATATGGAAACGATAAAAAGGAGTACCAAGCCTTCTTCCAAAAGCGTACAAAGCCTTCTTCCAAAATGGTTCATTGTCTGCATTACCTTTAACTGATCGTTTCTCATACCACGGCCGTGTTCTCTCAATCTCACATGTATTCGCATTCTCTCGTATCATCCTTAGCGAGTGTGGGAATGGCCTTCTTGCTGCGCTTTCTTGTTCACCTTGGTAGTTGGTTCTCTTTGTTGTGGAAAATGTGATCTCCTTTCGAGAAGACGGCGTAAAATAAAAGTACTGACAATCACCGTGTGACCTTGTCTTTGTTTAAGAGTAAACATGTTTACGTCTATTGGGACTTCTTGCTCACTCATGTAGTCTTGATTAGTGGAAGTTATAGTAAATGTGACTTTCCCATTTAAAGAGTCTTGATTGCAAAATATGAAATCATCTTTGGCTTGATGAACACCTAGATTCTTTGACCATCTTATTCCCTGCAATAAACATAAGTTACACCATATGCATCAAGTTTCATTGGCCTTGTTATATGACAAATTTTAACGTTTTAAACATCCTCAATTCTCAAAATCTTGCCATTTTGCACCCAAATGCTAGAAGGATATTGGTAATCTTGGTTTTGACACGAGGAAATAAATAACAAATTTGATCGTTTCATTAGTTTTTTTTTTTTTAGAATTGTTGATTTATATAAAGCTAGATGGAACTAGCAAAGAAAGGCAAGGAAATTACATACGCGGGTTTTGTATCCACGCGTTCCAATTGAATATACTCTTGCGGTTTCTATTACATATCCAATTAAATGAGTAAATGACTACCGAATCGAAAATTTGATGCTTTTTAACTCTTGAGCCATCAAACACCACCGAGTTCCGATACATCTAAAGAATCAATATTGTTGCAACACAAGTTGTGATTGAGATCCTCTGATGCGTAGACCCACCTCCTTGACCATCGATCCACTGAAACATGTCTTCTACATTAACAAACTCCGGGATTGTTTCATTAGTAATCATAGTCCTTTCTTAGTAGTTTGAAGTTCAAAATAGTCTTCTTTCATTTTACAGTTTGGACCTGTTATTTATGTCAAATCGCGGCTGTAAGGTTACACAATTAATGAGTACTCATCAAATATAGTGCGTGCACCGAACCTTGATCGAATGAGCTCAACCATTAGAAGTTTAGAACCACTGCTTTTGTCACCTTTATCTTAACAGCCAACAAGTATCTAGCACATTTAGAATCACTATTTCCATCTTTATTGTGGAAACGTAATCCATTACAAGATTGAGCCTCATTGACTCTTATGTTACATCCATCGATTTCCCACCAATCATCCCCTCACCATGTTAAGGAGCAGTCAGTATCGTATATATTCATGTGGATGATGATTAAAGTTAGAGCACCAATAGAGAGTCGGTATACAAGATACACCAAAAACATCAAAAAGGAGAAATTTCATCTATTTTAGCAAAAGCCAGTATGTCTATCCTGGTCTCCTATAAGCATAAGATTAATTGGTTTACTTGGATTAGGAAAGAAGATCAACAACACTTTATAAAATACATTTTGTTATAAAGGTTCACCATAAAAGATACAGTCACTTGAAAAAGAAACATTAATGCTTTGTTCTCAAGATTCAGTTGGTGTCAATACATAATATATGAGAACTGCCACAAAGAAATCCTTCAATTACACTTGTCACCTGAGCCTATAGTTTTCCAGAAGGGCATTCTTGGTGTCATATCAGTGGCCACAATTGTTGTATGCTCATTAAAAATAAAATAACTAAAATTTACTGAACTGCCAAAGAGACTAAAAAAATACATCAGACGAATTATTCAGAAGCTGCTTCTATAACATGTCACAAACATCTGATTGGTGCTTTACTAATATGCAGAACAGAAGAAGAACACTCTGGATGGTCAAATTAGAGACTAGTCATTATTAATCAAGCTTGCATTTACACACAATTGTTTCTACTGCAACTTCTTGTTAAGCTTGCAACTTACAATTAATATGCAGTGGTCACTTGATTATACAGTTTACACATATGTATCTGCAATGGTTGTATAATCATCAAAATAACAATAAAATAACAACACACTAATATTACATAAAACAATAATTCAAAGAGACAAAACACAAACGTCATCATTACAGCTGCATAACTCAAAAGGTACTGGCCCTCCCCAACCTCCAGAGCCAACCCAAACTCCTCTACCTGCATCGAAAATGTTTTAAGAGCAAGAGAATTAATAAAGGCCCTTTACACAGTTTAATGAAATAAGAAAACATTTGAAAAATTGTACCTCTAATAATCGAACGGTTATTTCCCGATAAATACATATCTTCTCTTGTTTCGCGCTAAGATCACGTGCTCCCCTGCATCAGCAATCACATTGAACCACTTGACTTTTCTTGTTGACAGCATGAGATATCCCATCACCAGTCCGACTAATGTTCCACATCCATATCCCAACGTCACCACTTCCCACGTAAATCCACTTTCCTCCTCTTGATCTTCGCGTGCTTCAATCCGTGGTTTGTGTGTATAATCACTGCACTTTTTGGGCAGTGGAAACCCACAAAGTCCCACATTCCCTTCAAATGAGTTCTCATCAAATGTGTTGAATTGTGTTCCGCCTGGTATACGCCCTACAAGATGGTTATGCGAGAGACTTAAGACTTCAAGACGCTTGATTCCTGCAAGACTTTGTGGGATCTCTCCTGAGAGTTGGTTCCAAGATAGATCTAACGACTCAATCTCTGTGAGATTCCCCAAAGCATGTGGAATTGGACCAATGAGGCTGTTGTGGGATAAGTTGAGCACTATTAGCGAATTAAGACCACTGATGACGTTTGGAATCTGTCCTTCAAATTTGTTATTAGACAGATCAATAATTGTGTAGTCAACCGAAATTCGTGGAAAATCTAGATTCACCCCTTTCACCATAACAACGAATGAGTAATATTTTCCACCTATTTGTAGATTACCCACGGACAAATATTTTGGTGTTGTGCTGTTCTTAACAACATTCTTCATGGAATTGAAATTTTGAAAATACCTTGTAGGGAGTTGACCTACAAACCCATTATGAGATAAGTCAAGAACTTGAAGACTTGGAAAGGGGGATTCAGTAGTTGAAGAGGGTTGAATGTGTCCATGAAAGCTGTTTGATTTGAGGACAAGAGCCTGCAAATTTGGAAGATCTCCCAACCATCCAGGGAATGTACCATTCAAATAGTTGTTTCCGAAATCAACTACTTTCAAGGATTTACATTTGGACAAGGAACTTGGCACCTCTCCTCTTAATTGATTTCCATTCAAATTAAGCCCTTCTAAATTTCCACAATCCCTGCATACATTTGGAATTGCTCCTTGAAAGCTATTATTCCCCATATCTATCATTCTAAGATATGAGGTGACATTTCCAAAGCATTGTGGAATCGATCCACCAAAGCGATTATTGGACATATCTAAATAATATAGATTTCTTATGTTGCATATTGATGTAGGGAAAGGTCCCTCGATATGGTTGGACTGCAGAAATAGTTGGTGAAGCCCATACCATCGAAATTGTGGCAAGCCTGTTATGAAATTATGCGAGAGATTTACACATATCAACCCATAAGTACCTCCTATCTCCCCTGCCCAATGAGGAATTTGGCCATGGATTTCGTTCCTAGAGAGATCTAACTCCCAAAGTTGTTTCATGGCTCGCAATGAATTTGGAAACACCTTGAGCTTGCAAGAGGCCAATCCTAAGTTTCTAAAACCAGGGTTGACATAATGAATTGCATTCTTTGTTGTAACAGAGAAACCGCTGTATGAGAGATCGAGAGATATAAGGTTTGTGAGGCTTGATAACAACGTATCCAACTCCCATTCACCGCTAAAATTATTAAATGAAAGGTCTAGAACAGTGAAGTTGGTGAGTTTTCGAAATGTTTGCACGTCAGTATGTCCAGCTAACTGATTGACACTGAGGTCTAACACTTGTAACGATGGAAGAGCAAATGACTCAAACGGTACATTTCCACTAAACATGTTATTTCTTAGAGAGAGATATTCTAAAGAGGGGGAAGTAAACAACCAAGATGGCAATGTCCCATTAAGTATGTTATATGATAATCTCAGAAAAGTAAGGTGTGTTAGATTGGCTGAGATTTCCGAAGGGATGCCGCCTGTGAAATCGTTACCTCCTAAGTCGAGTGTTTCCAAAGAATGAAGATTGAAAATGTAATGAGGTAATTTTCCTTTAAATCCAGTGGAGTCAAGATTTAGTAATTTCAAAGAAGAAGAGATGTTAAGTCTATCAGGTACAACTAAAGAGATATTAACACCTCCAAGTGAAAGCTCTTCCAAATTATTAAAATTATGAAGCATATTGATGAAAACATCTGGTCGAAGCTTCAAAACAAATATAGCTTTGACGATATAGTAATTGTTAAAATAATAGGCTGAAGAGAGATCAAGAGAGACCAATTTATGAAGGAGTGTGATATCTGGTGGGACTTGGCCAGAAAACCCACAATTGGAGAGGTTGAGATGTGTGAGACTATTTGAAAACCTTCCTATTTCACGTGGAATTTGGGAACCACTAAAATTATTGAAAGCAAGATTCAGTGTTTGTAGGTGAGGAAGGTTGAAGAGGGAGCTGTTAGGATGAATAGTACCTTTCAGCATTCCGCAACTAACGTCGATGCCAATAACGTCACCGGTGGAGTTATCGCAAGTAACACCATCCCAGTTACAGCAATCTGAATTTGTGTTCCAGCTCATCATTATTGGATGATAATCAGAACCCAGCAAATCATGACAGTAGTAATCAAAGTATGTGTCGTTGATGGATGAAAGGTTATTTTTAAAGAGAAGCAAAGATTCACTCTGTTTTTCAGAGAATTTATGAATATTATTATTCAAAGAAGAAGCAAAAGTGGTGATAAGAAAGAAAAGAAAAAAGATACTCAACAATTTTGAATCACTCATTGTGTTTTTTTTATTTCAACTGCTACAAAACATTCATACTTGCTACACATATATATACTAACACTGCAGGTTTCACAAGAATATGATCGAAATATGTTTGTGGTCTTAGTTTCATTGCTAAACGTATCACTTGGGTTGTACAAGTCTGTCAAGATTGATAGGCTCTAAACTTTAATATCTTGTCGATTTATGCACAATTCTAACTTTTGATAGCGATGAAAAAGAATCTTTCAATGAAAATATGTGGTTCACAGTAATCTTTAAGCACTAAAGGAAAACGATTTTTGGATGATTAATTAGACCGAAGACTAAATCAAACCAATAGAAGAGCTCGTGAAGAAATGTCTAAGAAAGATTGATTGGGATGTAACTGTTTGTGAGTTTGTGGACCAAAAACTTTGAAGCATACGATGGTTTAAGAAGACTTCAAAGTAAACTCATCTTGGTCTACAAGTCATTTGTCAGTACTTTCATCTGGTGCTCCTTCTGAACCAATAGTTTATGTTGCTTCTTGATCTTTCTCCCCACCCCCACCTCTTGATTGTGCTTGATGGTTGTTCAATGATCTCTATAAACCGGCTACGATTTTCATAGAACGTGGACACATTGATGGGGAAGGGGGGGGGGGGGGGGGGGGGTTAATCCAACCATTAAATTTACAATTTGATGCCTGTGTAACAAGATCAAACATCTTGAAATCTGAATAGAGAGGTTCAAGTAGAAACAAATTACATATAAACCCCATTATCAGTGTTGATAATCGAGTTTTAGTTCAATTAGGTTTATACAAACCCCATGAACATATTAGTTATATTCATCAGCATTGGTCGTCTTGTGTTAGTCCATCATTGCTCGGCTCGTTAAGGCTCAACTCGTGCAGTAATTGGATCATCATGGTGCCTTACTAGCTGTGTGATCATTTACATGATTCTTCATTGGTCATTTATACATATGCTTGTTTCATTGGCTTGATATAAGAATCAGTCGTTTTTGCATTCTTCTTACCTTCACTTGGTGAATATGATCTTTCTTTATCTGATCATTTACATTTTTATCTCTTGGTCTTTTAATACAATGAAAGGAAATGTAAAATTTGCCTTATCAAATCAACAAAGTTACCGGTGTTCTGGAAGAACATATAAGTAGTCTAGACTAGTGTGTTTCTTTTAGGATGTTCAATGGTGAAGCATAGTTATAGGTGATGCCTTAAAATGAGAATTAACAAAACCAAACGAGGAATTTAAAATAGTGACATACTGATATCTAAAATTCTTATGCTTGGACATAAAATATCTAAAGGATAGCAGAGATGCAGTTGGATCTATTTTCTTTTTCGGGTTACACATTAGAAGTTAGGTTATAACATTTATTTCAAGGTGAGGCATCAAAGAATTTCAAGCAGTGTTCGTTTTGGACAGTTTAAGTCATTGCATTTAGCTTCAAAATGGAGATGCAGTTGGATCTATTTTCTTTTTCGGTTTATGAATTAGAATTTTGGACAGTGTTCGTTTTCAAGCAGTGTTCGTACTGGACAATCAGAGGAGGTACTGAGCCTTTTTTGGAAATGTTTTCTGTTCTGCACTTCTATTACACCTCCATTTGATCTCAGTTCAATACTTGATACTTTAGTCGCATTCTATCTTGCATCGCAATTCTCTCATGTAGTCCCTAAATGGGAATTGCCTTCTTGTGGCCTCTACTTGTTTGCTTCAGTTTATCTTCTCTGTTCTCGAGTTTGTGCTTTACTTTTGAGTTTGGACAGGGCGAAATTGAAGTAAAGTAGTAAGAATCAATGAATAAGTTATAGTTTACCAACTGTCAGAGATTTAACGCTTTGTTTTTGTGAAGCTAAATCTTATGCCGATGCTATATAACTCAATTTGGATATAGTCTCATCCTATTGTAATTCTTTGTTAATGATTTGCTCTTTAAGAAGTCTGGTTAGCTACAGATGAGATAAAAATACTCATATGAACCCGTAGATACATAGAAGATTTATTGATCCGTAACCATTTTATATCCTCTACAGTAACAATCATTTACTGAAATATGTCTCAGGTTGTTGTCGGTAAATTATAATTATGCCTATTAAGTCTGTCGGTTTACATAGCTAATACTATCAAACGGAGTAAGTGAGTAACTGCACAGAACTTGAAACATTGACTCAACCATTACAACCACTGAACTTGTGGTCATCTGATACGCCTTGGCTCGAGCCCAAGGCTCATTTAGCTATTAGGGTTTTACCTTATCTTATAAATACTCTTTCTAATATTTTAGTTTATCATTCAATCAAGTTTTCAGTCAATAATATTCTAGTTCTCCAATCTTCTTCTTAAGGAGCTCGAGCCCGCTTGAAGTGGTGCCCTATCCCCGATACAACCTTAACGGGTCGTATCATCATCCTTTCTGTCGCCTTTATCACAGTGGCAATTCATGTAACTACCACCTTAATAACCACCACTGATGTCTCTATTATGACAACCTAATTCATTACAAGACCGAGCCTCATTGACTCTAACATTACGTTTGTCAAGACTCCGACTATGCATCCCCTTACCAACTCAAACAAAGTTTAAGCCGTCAGCCCGTCATACAAATTTTATATTCCATTGATCCTGAGTGAGGAAATCTAATTCGCTACGGATTCACAGGAACTTAATGATGTTTTGTATCTTTATTTATGTTTGTTATAAAAATATACACTAGTTGGGAATTTGTGCCAAATGAAAAATAGTGGAAGAGGTTTCAAAAGTGCACATTGATGAGGTTTCTTGTCCCACATTGCTGGGTTAGCTAATGTGTCAGAGGCTGGGAGGTGTATAAAATGAGATTGGTCGAAAACTATTTCCAAACCCCCTCCTTGGCTTTGGATTTCACTTGTCCATCTAGAATTTCTGGAAGGGCTCTATTTTTAAGAGTAAAGACCTGCAATCTGTAGTCGAAATTTTGTAAAGTTGTTTGCCTTTGTAGTCTTTTGGTTAAGCCATTTTGGTTGTCATATGCTGTTCTTTAACAAAATTTTTTTTTGGCTAGCACTAATTTTAACTGAGTTTGGTTATGGTTTGATTAAACAACAATAGATCTATAGCGAGGCATTTTAGCTCCTCTTGCAAACCCTTTGGTTATCTTTGGTCTAATAACTTTTATCTTAGATCTTATGACAACAATTCGAGAGCAGAGTGAATCAGAGTCAACACCCATGACCCAACTAGCACTTTAGTTCATGTACAATGCGAATCTTTAATTTATGTCTTTATGTTATCTTATCAGCTGTTATGTTCTTAGGTCTTTACTATGAAGAAAAACTGATTTGCCTAAATTGGTTTGTGTAAATAAACAAATTTGTTTCAGTCTAAGTCTATACGTGTCCCTCAATTTTGCCTCGTAAATTCATGATCGATTCAAATGATTGAGTCAACTCATGATGCGACATGATTATACTCAAAAGATTGAGTCTGCCCCGTTTCATGATGTGGTTTGATACCATACAAGCCACTTTTAGACCAAATTATAAGAGCACCAAACTACCAATATCATGTGTACACCAAACTGGCTGATTTATGTTAATGGTGGTTCAATTTGCGTTCATTCTTGATACAAACCCTTATACTTAGTTATCTTAGGTAAAATAAACGCTCAAGCAATAAAATTTTGTAGCAGTATATGCGGCAATAAAATTTTACTTGATGAAAACCAGGGACAGATCTATAGTGTAAGTATGGGGGCCGGTGCCTCCATGGCTAGCCGAAAAAGTTGAAATTTTAGTGTAATTTTTTTTTTTTGACCTTTTTTCAAAAGTGACCCCACCAAAACTCAAATTGCCTCCAACCGACATACTAAAACCTAACATTCAACGCTCTAAAGCCTTATAAATCATTCATCTCTAAGTAAAAAATACTCGATTTATCATTACGATCTTATTTTTTTTCCGCATTTTGTTGTTATTGTCAAATTTTTTTTCCCCGCATCTATTTTTCCTGGGTAAAAACAATTCTAACAATGCAACAGTATCTTATGCAGCCTGTTTCAAAAATGAAACTAGAAACAACTTTCATCTCATAAATATAATTAAAATCGAAAAAGATAATCTTAACTCATAACATATTAATAATCTTAATAGAAGTTTCATATAGAAACAAATTACACAACCTCTGATTCTAAGTTTCAAACTTCCTCAAAAACAAAATCTACTCACTCACTCTCTTGGGACAAAACAAGCCCAAAAGACGAGCCATCCTTAGCTCTCAATTCATCAATATAACTCCTAACCTCTTTAGCAATCATCTTCTTCATGACATTCACAAGACACGTGTCCTCAATCTCCTTTTCCACCTCATCTCCACCTTTCTTCTTCTCCCCATCTCCAGGTGGCAACAATGTCAAAACCGTCATCCCATCACAGCTGCTAACGTCACTCACACACCTCCTTTTATTCTTCATACCCTCATCATTATCAGACTGAGTCGACTCACTCTCAGAAGACCGACTCAGTGTAAGTCCACGTCGCCTGAGAGTCGAGTTCCAGTGGTTCTTAATGGCGTTGTCCGTACGACCGGGCAAAAGCTTGGAAATGACGGACCACTTGTTGCCGTGGATGAGGTGTGCACGGAGGATGACGTCATCTTCTTCAGGAGTGAAGGGACGGTGTTGGACGTTGGGGCAGAGCTGGTTGCACCAACGGAGACGACATGACTTGCCGGATCTTCCGGGTATACTTGACCCGATCACCGACCAGTTCCTTGCACCTTGTGTTTCCACTAACTGTATCAGCTTAGCGTCTTCTTCTGGGGTCCATGACCCTCTCTTCAATAAAACGTCTCCATTTGACGTCATTTATATTTTTTGTTTTGAAAAGATGGAAATGGTCAAATGGTTTGTTGTTGTTAATAAGAAGGAAGGAAGGTGGGGAAGTTAGGTTTAACCGTTTTTTGTTATGTGATGGAGTGGTTGGTTGGAATCATAAACTGCTCGTGCAACGTTTTTTGTTTATTTATTTAATTTATTTAATGGTTTTGTAACTAATTTCTAACAACATCGCTAATTCAGTTACAACCTCTTTTTAGTTATTACCTTTTTTTTCTTAATTTAGGTTAATATTTTATTATTATTTTACCAATGCGTTTGGCACTTGGGTTAATATTTTTTTTATTTTTTTACCAATGGCGTTGCCATTCGCGTCATGCTACACCTTTTTGCTCGTTATTCCCCTTCGCAGTTTTACTCAGGGGTGTTATTCATTTTTTTATTATTATTACTTTTTTGTTTTGTAATTGAATTAGTAATTTATTTATTTTATTTTATTTTTATTTTTTTTATTCACATGCACCCGTAACCATTATTATTGGAAAGAGTGTTCTAGTTACTAGGATGTTATTTGTAGAATAACGAAGTGACACACCAGTAACAAGTAACAGTTATTTATGTGTGACTAATAGTTAAATAATGACTTTTGTAATTTTCTTTTTTAAGAATATTTGGTTTTGATTCGGTGTGGGTTAGCATGGGAAAAGGGTGATTGCCTGGTTGGTAATATAAAATATACGTAATGAGATTGGGGTTGGCTAAATAACACTCCCCCCATCCCCTCTCATTCATAACATCTTTTTCACCGGCGGCCGGGGTTTCATTCTTCACTTACCAAATCAAAAAGACAGAACCAACCTAACAGTCTCCGTTCACCATGAGGGCTAAGGTAACTTTGATTCAATATATTTGTTATCTAAATTTTATTTATTTATTTTATATATTTGTTAGATTTAATGTTTGTATAATAATGAAATATGATTTATTTTATGAAACAGTGGAAGAAGAAGAGAATGAGAAGGTTGAAGAGGAAGCGCCGAAAGATGAGACAGAGATCCAAGTAGTTTTCTCATCTAAGGAATCGTTAGTTTTATGTCTGTTTCGGTTTATGTTTTAAAGTTGTCGTAATCAGTACTGTTTAGCTGAATTACTATGTTTTTATGGATTATCAGATTTTGTTGAAATGCGTGATGGTTTTTCTTTATTTTAATTATCCTGTTATGTTCTTTTTTATAAAAGTGAGGTGTGTTTGTGTGATTATTTATATGTTTTTGTGAATGCTACCCTAGTATATGATGATATGGCAGCATCTGGTAATGACATTGTTGCGAAATCCTTCAAATAGAAATTAGGTTTAAGTAGTGGTTGGAATCTGTAATGGCTTACAAATGAGGTTTAAGCATATGGTAGTTTGATGTTTTGTTTTATTTGTTTATACGGCACTAAGTTGGCTAAAGTTCCACGCAATACTCAGTAGTTGTTGTTGAATCTGTAACGGCTTAGATGTATCGATGCGTTTGTATGCTATGCATATCTAATAGAAAGTTTACAGAAACGTTTCATGTAGGAGAATATATCTTCTTTACAAGGAGGTTTAGCATTTGGTATTTGGGAAGTGAAACGAAGTTTTGGAAAATGTTGATTGAATTTGCTGGAAAGAAATGGTGGATAGTGTGTATATCTAATGTTACCCTGTAGCCCTGCAATGCCGTGGTGTGTATATCTAATGTGACCCTGTAGTCCTGCAATGCCATGGTGTGTATATCTACTGGGAAATTAGTTGACTGGATTTTACTTTACTCTTGGGTGACCTTGCACTCAGCTTAACATTTTTTGGTAATAAATCTGTGTAATGATAAGTTTTTAATGGGCAAAACTTTGTCTCACTTGGGCCTCTTTTTGTTTCATAAAGTTATCGGGTAATAGAAGGTTCACAATGGTGTGTAGCTTGCATCAAGGTTCTGATGTAGCTCATCCCGTGTAATCTGCTTTCTGTTTCTTTTTACATGTGTCATTCTGTCTTGACGTATTGCTCTGTGTATAGACCACACTGTCAGTAGTTGTGTTGCAAATTTATTTTGGTTTGAAGGTTTCACTGCCCTTGTCAATGATATTCACCATTCTCTGGTGGTTGTCTTGTAGAGCAAAAGACCATTGGATGATGTGTAGTTTGGCTGTGTATTAGTAGTGTAAATGTTTCATCGTTCATCAGTCATTTCTATATGCTTGATTCAGTTTTCTGTTCTTCCAATCTTCAATTGTCTAACATAAATCTGGAACTATATATAATATGTCAGTAGTTAATTGACAAGGAGTATCATTTATCAATGACTTCCAGTTTGTTCATCTCAATGACTTTGCTATTTTGGTACCTCATAGATCCGGGTGCACCCACACTTGATTCCTATATAGTTTTGTAAAGTCTCATTTCTTGACACCCTTTGGTATAATAAAATGTGCTTTCAAACCCATATTAATACACAAAAACAGTTGATAGTGAATGATACCAAAATGTCCATGTACATTCAATTGTAAATTATGGAAACGATAAAAAGGGTACCAAGCCTTCTTCCAAAATGGTCCATTGTCTGCACCTGCCTTTAATTGATCTCTTCTCATACCGCGGTGGTGTTCTCTCAATCTTACATGTACATTCTCTTGTATCATCCTTAACGAGTGTGGGAATGGTCTTCTTGCTGCGCTTGCTTGTTCACCTTGGTTCTTCTTTGTTGTGGAAAATATGATCCGCTTTCGAGAACACGGGGTAAAACAAAAGTACTGACGATCACCGTGTAACCATGTCTTTGTTTAACAGTAAACATGTTTCAAAGATTTTTTGCTAACACTAGAATTTAAGTAGTTTACTTATATTGGGACTTTTTTTGCTAACACTAGAATTTAAGTAGTTTACTTATATTGGGACGTTTTGCTCATTCATGTAATCATCTTTGGTTTGATGAACACCTGTATTCTTTGACCATCTTTGGTTGATGAACACCTGCAATAAAAATATGCATCAAGTTTCATTGGCCTTGTTGTATGGCAAATTTTAAAGTTTTAAACATCCTCAATTCTCAAAATCTTGCCATTTTGGTCCCAAATGCTAAAAGGATATTGGTAATCTTGGTTTTGACATGAGGAAATAAATTACAAATTTGATCGTTTCATTAGTAAATCTTAGTCCTTTCTTTGGTAGTCTGAAGTTCAAAATAGACTTCTTTCGTTAAACAATTTGGACCTGTTATTTTATGCCAATCGCGGCTGTAGGTATACCATGAGTGTATGTACAAGGAGAATCAAAACGTTAATTTTTTTTATAGAAGATTGTTAATTCTTTTCAATAATGACTGGAGTTCTTATCTAACTAACAAATTATTCTTGGTATTAATGAGCAGCATAGCCTTGCTACAAGTTATGTCTTAATACTTTTGCTAAAGGTAAGTATCCTGGCCTCATTAATGTCAGATTCAAACGAAACAAAAACAGATCAAGGAGTAAGCAGTTTTATCAGTTTAAACATAAAATTTGCCACAGAGAATGATCCTTGTCTTGCGAACTTAAAGTTTTTGTGAAACTTATTCTTGCAGAAATATAAATGGGTGTATGACCATCAAATTAATAGAAACATGATGAATTTTACTGAAGGTTCAGCCACACATATACATGATTACCTAAGGGTAAAACATTAGACTTTTCGGGTCAAATTTATACCAAATTAGTAATAAATAATCTCGGCTATTACTTTTATTTTCCACACCTGTTTGTCACCTTTGGTTTTATAAATAGGCATTCTGAAATTGAATTTAGTAATCTTAAAAAAGCGGAGAGAGGGGGGATTGGTAAAAAGTAACGGTTCAAGCCGTGACCCAAACTCATTTCGACCCATTACCTGACCGTCCTGCCATTTTGAGACCGCTAGTTTTATTGTCATTGCCTCAGACATCTTGTGCCCCTTCTAAGGTTTTGGATACACTCTGTATATCCTGTTACGGATATATCTTCACAGCCTATGGCAATGTTTTAAACAATTTGCATCACAAATCATGAAACTTGGATTTTTCTGATATTACTAATGACCATACACAACTTAGGTTGTTTGATCGGTCAGAAACTGTCCTATATAGAGTACCATCAGGTCATCAACTAAACTGTCAACTAATTTCTTAATTATCTCACAATGTAACTTAACCACAAGTTCTAAGTGATCACTGACATTGCCTTGAATGGCTAGATGATCAGCATCAGGTGGTGGGCGAGTAAAAGAAACACATCAGAAACATCTGATTTGCTGCTTTACTAATATGCTGAACACAAGAAAGCAATGGATGGTCAAAGTATATATACTAAAACACATGTTATTAATAAGTATGCTTTCATTTTCACATATTTATTTCTACTGCAACTTAAAATTGATAGAAATGAGAAGCACATATTTCACCAAAAGCAAAGCGATAAAAATTATTGTAGTGGTCACTTGATTATACAGTTTACACATCTATATCTGCAGTGGTTGTATAATCATCAAAATAACAATAAAATTACTGAATTGCCATTAAGGCCAACAGCATTATACGTGATCACACAGTGACCAAAGTAAATTTATTATGAAATACATACAACTGTAATTCAAAGAGACAGCACACCAACATCATAATTCAGAAGCTTATATACGACAGCTTAACTTAAATGGTCCCAGCTCCACCCCAAACTGTTGAAATTATTATATCATGACAATCATATTAATAAACCAAGCACATCAAAGTGAGCATGAGCGGAAGCAATTATAATAGATCGAATAACATGTAATTAATTAATCATTAATTTAAATAGCAAACATACCGTAGTGATTCTAGCCCGAACAAGAATCAATGCAATCTTCCGGAACCAATGAACCCTAATTAGGGTTTATAAGGATTATATGAATTACCCCTTACCTTTTTTGTAATTCAATCCAAGAATCAAACAATAGTGTGTTTGATTCACGTTCTTGTACACACGTACTAATTCAAGGAAAAGATTATGCAAGTAAATTCCACAAAACAATTTTTGATGCAAGAAATTCGAAACCCTTAGGGGTGTTCGGATTTGGTTCGACCAAAGAAAGAGAGAAGGAGAGAAAACCCAATTTGTGTGTGTACAAGTTATGAGAAAACTCTTAACCTTGGGTTTGCTTATATACTAGAGATTACTTGGAGCTCAAGGCACAAAGGAGGTGGATCCTCCCTTTGGCCGATCGGTTGGAAGCCCACAAAGGGTGTTCCGGAACCTTCTTTTGTTTCCATGTAATATCTAGTAATTAGTTTCCTAATCTTCGTTTAATAATTAATTAGTCATTAATCAATAATACTAATTATTATTTAATTGTTTTGTGTTTAATAATTTAATTATAACATATTATAAATAATTATTACATTTCCTCTTCATACGTATTGTGTGCAATCCCGTGATCTCAAGTTCGATCCTAACACACGACTATTATTATTTTGTCTATAAAACCAACAGCTCCCACTTAGACATATCATAATAGTGTGATCACATCGATTAGCGTCTTGCAACACGTCGATGCCTCTAGTACAACTTGAGTAAGGCTCCTGGAAAACCTTTTAATGATTTCTCATTATTATTATCCCTTTGTTTCTAATACTACGTTAATAAGGATATGGATCTAGGTCATTCCTTAATTAACCATTCTGTTTCTCGTTCTTAGTGATTGACAAGATTACCAAATCTTTTGAACCTTTCATCAAAGACCTTGGGCATGGCCATGCAAACACCTTGACAACCCTACGAGGGGCCCAGCAGTATTAAACTCCAAAAATTAATTTGAAGGAACAAATTCTTTGTTGACTACAAGCAAAACACACAAACTTTGTAACACTTCCGAAAACAACCCTTATTACTAACATTTACGTATAGCGTTAAGTTGTTTCACAAAAATGTACTACATTCATGACCGTTATCTTGTATCTCAAGTCTGAGGATAACTTCTTATGATTTACTTAATGACAAGATCCATAAAGTAACATCATATAGTTGGGATAAGTCCTATATTCAGTATCATCGAATATCATCTGAAATAGCATGACTACGCATCAATATACATTAAGTATATTATACCAACTTCATACTTGTCTTAATTTAATAATATTCCCATATTATTAACTAACAACGGACAATTTAGAATAACTCTTATTCATGGATTTAAACATGCAAAAATAGGACAACAATAATTAACAAATGGAAATAAACATACCAACATATTTTATTTCATTAAAATAATAATTGTTTACAATATCCTTTATCCAAATACTAATCACAGTTATGCATGAAACTACTAGCTAATTTAAGTCCAATTCCATTGGCTAATTCATTAAGCTTTTCTTTCGCCAAAGCCTTAGTGAACGGATCAGCTAAGTTATCATCTGTGTGAACTTTCAACAGATTTATTTCACCTTCGTCAACCTTTTCACGAACAAAGTGATACTTCCGTAGAAAATGTCTGGTGCCTCTCATGACTCCAGGTTCATTGGCAAATATGATTGCAGCAGAATTGTCACAATACATATCAATAGGTAATTCAATTGAAGGCATAACACCAAGCCCAGAAACGAATTTCCTAATCCAAACAGCCTCCATAGCAGCTTCCGAAGCAGCAATGTATTCAGCTTCTGTTGCAGACATCGCAATTGTACTCTGCTTCTTGCTCCTCCAATCTACAGCTCCTCCATTGATAACAAAGACATAACCCGTCTGAGACTTCGAATCATCTTTATTACTTTGAAAGGATGCATCACAGAAACCTGTAACACAAAGTTCTGTAGATGGATTTCCACCATATACCAAAAACATATCTTTTGTATTCCTCAAATACTTAAGAATATGTTTAACAGCAATCCAATGTTTTTCACCTGGATTCTGTTGAAATTGACTGGTAATATTTTGAGCAAACGCCACATCTGGCCTTGTGCACTTAACCGCATACATAATAGATCCTACAGCCGAAGCATAAGGAACATTACTCATGCGATCCACCTCTTCAGGTGTTGAAGCACAATACTCATTACATAAGCCATGTTTTACTTCCATCGGCAAATATCCTTTCTTGGAATTTTGCATATTGAATCTCTTCAATA
Source organism: Artemisia argyi (assembly GCA_030686995.1). Lineage (NCBI taxonomy): Eukaryota > Viridiplantae > Streptophyta > Magnoliopsida > Asterales > Asteraceae > Artemisia > Artemisia argyi. Next base: position 119,750 of record JARVZY010002882.1, read on the forward strand.
TTTTGTCAATGTAAGCACTTTGACTTAATCCAATTAACCGCCTTGATCTATCTCTATAGATTTTGATTCCCAGAATGTATGCAGCTTCTCCTAAATCTTTCATAGAAAAGCACTTTCCAAGATATGCCTTAACAGCTTGTAAACTTGGAATGTCTTTTCCCATGATCAATATGTCATCAACATATAGAATTAGGAAAGTTACATTATCACTCCCACTAGCTTTGTGATACACACATGGCTCATCAAGATTTTGAGTGAATCCAAACTTTTTAATTTCAGCATCAAACCTCTTGTTCCATTGTCGTGATGCTTGCTTTAATCCATAAATGGATCTCTTAAGCTTGCAAACACGCTTTGGAAATTTTGGATTTTCAAACCCTTCTGGTTGTTCCATATAGATGTCTTCATCTAGATAACCATTTAAGAAAGCAGTTTTCACATCCATTTGCCAAATCTCATAATCATAGTACGCTGCTATAACTATGAGAATTCTTATAGCTCTTATGTCTGCTACAGGAGAAAACGTCTCCTCGTAATCTATTCCAAAAGTTTGAGTAAAACCTTTAGCAACCAGACGAGCCTTATAAATGTGTGCATATCCATTCATGTCAGTCTTGATTTTGTAAAGCCACTTACTCCCAACTACCTTGGCACCAGGAGGTAAGTCAACTTCTTCCCAGACTTCATTGTCATGCATGGATTGTATTTCCCCATCCATAGCAGCTTTCCATTTAGCTTTTTGAGGGCTTTTAATGGCAGCTCTATAACTAGTAGGTTCATCAAGATCCCCTAGTGTATGCTGATCGACCTCTACATTAAGACATAGACGGTCAGGAGCTTTCACAGATCTCGCAGATCTGCGAATGGGAATTACTTCAACTTCCGGTGGAGGACCCAGACTTTCCGGTTCTATAGGAAGTGTGCTAGTGTTTTCTGAAGGCAATGCATTATTTAGATCATCTTCTAAATCATATACTCTCCCACTGATTTCTTGAATGACAAATTCACTTTCAAGAAAATCACCATATCTCGCAACAAACACTTTGTTCTCAGGTGGGTAGTAAAAATAGTAACCCATAGTTTCCTTAGGGTATCCTATAAAAATGCATTTTACAGATCTTTGTTGGAGTTTATCTTGTGAGTCACGTTTAACATATGCCTCACAACCCCAGACCTTTAAATAAGACAAGTTCGGAGCTTTTCCAGTCCATATCTCATATGGTGTCTTATCAACCTTCTTGGTGGGAACCATATTCAAAATACGAACAGCTGATTCAAGAGCATAATCCCAAAAAGACAAAGGAAGATTAGTAAGATTATACATTGATCGAACCATGTCCAACAATGTACGATTCCTTCTCTCAGATACACCATTTTGTTGTGGAGTATATGGAGATGTGAGATTCTGGACAATTCCATTCTCAGTTAAGAAATCTTTAAAATCTTGACTAAGGTATTCACCACCTCGATCAGAACGAAGAGCTTTAATCTTCTTTCCCAATTGCAATTCTACTTCTGCCTTGAAAACTTTAAATGTTTCAAACACCTCATGTTTATGCTTAAGTAAATAAACATAACCATAACGGCTGAAATCATCCGTAAAAGTTAAGAAGTAGACAGCACCTCTCCTTGACACATGTCTAAGTGGTCCACACACATCCGTGTGTATTAAACCAAGTAGATCTGAAGCTCTTTCCATATTACTATGAAAAGGTTTCTTCGTCATCTTCCCAGAAATACAAGATTCGCATTTATCAAATGACTCATCATTGACATTATTCAAAAGCCCTTCACGTTGCAGCTTTTGCATGCGAGTCTTGCCTATATGGGCAAGTCTACAGTGCCAAAGGTAAGACGAATTCAAGTCATACTTCATTCTCTTACTTATGCTGTACATCGAATTATTATTATTGTTGGAAGTCACACAATTATTCATATCAATTTCAAACACACCATTCACAGCAACAACATTAAAATAAAATACACCATTTAAAGAAACAGAAATTTTATTGCCATCAATAGTATGAGAAAAACCAAGATCCAACAAACATGAAAAGGAAACAACACCTCTAATTATAGAAGGTGCATAATGACAATTGTTTAAACAAAGTACTAAACCCGAAGGTAAAACTAAATCAAACATTCCTATGGCTCCAACTGCTGCTTGTGCTCCATTTCCCACATGCAGAAATTGCTCCCCATAAGCTAGTCTCCTTTCCTCTCTAAACCCCTGCAGTGTATTACAAATATTAATACCACATCCAGTATCATATACCCAGGAATTTATCATACGAGATAAAGTAAATAATTCAATGACAAATAAGTTACCTGAAGTGCTGGCGCCCATGTGCCCAGTCTTCTTGACCTTATTGTTTCGCAAGTCATCGAGATAAAGAGGACAATTCCTCTTCCAATGGCCCATCACCTTGCAGTAATGGCATCCTTGATCCTTCTTTGGATTATTCTTGATCGAAGGGTTCTTCTTTGGTGGAGGTGGTTGATAAGCCATAACCTGCTTATTCTTATCATCCTTCTTCTTTCCTTTACCCTTCTTCTTGTTCGCATTTGGCTTGTTAATTCTACCCCCTTGTATTGCTAGTACTTGGGGCGTAGGAGCCTTTTGTGGTGTACCTTTCTCATAATCAATGAGCAGTGCGTGCAATTCACTTACAGTCTTCCCCACGCAATGCATATTGAAGTTCCTCACAAAACCACTAAATTCCTTATCAAGGGATCTATTGATTAAGTGCACAGCCATATCATTGTCATAGGGTTTCCCAAGTGTTTGTAGTTGATCCATGTAACTTTTCATTTTCAACACATGAGCACTCACAGGTTCACCAGGACCTTGCTTACAACCATGGAGAGCTTCCATCAAATCGTAAATCTCTACATTTGTTGGTTTCTCATAGAGTTTCTTGAGTTCATCAATCATGTCCTTGGGAAAATACTCCTCAAACTGTCTTTGAAGAGCTGTGGACATTCCCCCTAACATCATTGCGGCCACATCAATATGTTCCTTGGTATCAAGATTCCATTTGGCCTTAGCAGCTTCAGTTGCTGCTGCGCCTTCTGGTTCAGCAGGACAAGGCGTTTTCAAGATTTCGAGTTGACCAGTCACTCGCAGGACAATCCTTAGTGAACGGTACCAATCATTGAAATTTTCCGAGCCAGTCAATTTTTCTCGTTCAAAATAAGTTTTGAACACAGAACGTAAGTTGGTGTTATCAGTTTGAGCCATTTCTACAGATAAAGAAAGTTCAAAACATTAGTATTTTCGATAATACAATTTTTCAAGAAAATTAAAATACCCAAGGAAAATAAATCCATAGAATAATCTTGAAAACTAGGATCCTCCATAAACATAGTTTTATCACATTCAGTTGATCTGCTAGTAATGAAAGTATAATATGAGGTAACTTGTCGTACAAGTAATTGGCATAACATTTGTCCAATTCCTAGATCTATGGGATTTACAATCACAAAACATTTGTATTGTAAGCATGTTTAGTCCCCATCTTAATGCCTTGAGTCAAGTCTCACTTCCTACTCAATTTAAGTCGTCTAACTTAAAAACCGTAAACTCACAAATCCATCACATCAGTTGATCTGCTAGCAATGAATTTATGAAATTTACCTCTCCATTGCAATCTCGCCAAGTCTCACTATGACGTAAATTACAACTTCAAGTGTTCTTAATTAGATGGCATTCAACTTAATTTTGTAAGGGTATAACTATTTTGATGTGATCAAAATAATGTATGAAGAAGCATGCATACAACTTCATAACATTGGTTTTACAAAACATTTTTATTACCAATTTACTAAGAGTAAAATAGCAAAGTTTTGATTGAGGTATCGGGTTCACCAATTAAAGAATAACCATCAATTATCGTCCACTATATCGTACTTTTGCATAAGCCCGAAGGCTTAGTGTTTCGGATAATCATTGTGGAATTGTGGATTATTCACCCTTAAGATGACAATGTACATGTAATGGTTGTTCGGTAAGTCTAATTTACACACAAACGAGCGTTAAGACATGAATGTTGTCTATCTAAGGCCACAATTTAATGCGATGCCATCCTTATACCCATCTTATAGTGTGTAAACTTCGGTCGAGCCTATTTAACCATTACGTACAAAAACATCAATCAACCAATTCTTTGAAATTTTAACTCTTAAAAAAACAAAACAATTTCGCCATTATTTAGTCCGTATTATTATTTTTATTCAAAATTACCCTTTCGTTTAAATAAACATGTCTAACACAATAAATAAACAAAACAAGTAATAGACAATAAAAAAAATAGAAACAACTAAATAAACACATATACATAATCATAACAATTAAATATGTATAAAACATGTAGCCACATGCAAATCTTATTAAAAGGTCCTATTAATAATCAAATCTAGGTGTATAACGTATTAGTTCAATTAGGGCTTTCTTTTTCTTGGAAAAAGAGCCACATACATCGATAAATCGATTGCGTAAGCCAAAATTAAATAAATACCACATAGCACATAATTGATTACTTAATATTGGAGTCTTCCCCAATTCGACATCTATTAAAATTTACATGTTTTAATATAACTTAACCATTAATATATATAAGCAATTTAAACCATTTAAATAACACAATAAAAATCCATGCAAACATGCACTTTTCATGGATTTAGCTTAACAATTAACACATTGCACCAAGATCGTTTACTAAAACGCATAAACAATTACATGACATCTTAGGGTTTCTAGTCAATTTTAAAAAAAATAAAAAACAAACCCTAAAAACCCCTTAGGTCTAATCGACCCAAAAATTAGGGTTAGGGTTAAAACACATAAACCCTAAAAAAAAACATGTAACTATACGAATCAAAATTCAATTTTTATGCGTTGCGATAATTAATTACACATTATAACGGCTCTAGATGCCACTGTTGAAATTATTATATCATGACAATCATATTAATAAACCAAGCACATCAAAGTGAGCATGAGCGGAAGCAATTATAATAGATCGAATAACATGTAATTAATTAATCATTAATTTAAATAGCAAACATACCGTAGTGATTCTAGCCCGAACAAGAATCAATGCAATCTTCCGGAACCAATGAACCCTAATTAGGGTTTATAAGGATTATATGAATTACCCCTTACCTTTTTTGTAATTCAATCCAAGAATCAAACAATAGTGTGTTTGATTCACGTTCTTGTACACACGTACTAATTCAAGGAAAAGATTATGCAAGTAAATTCCACAAAACAATTTTTGATGCAAGAAATTCGAAACCCTTAGGGGTGTTCGGATTTGGTTCGACCAAAGAAAGAGAGAAGGAGAGAAAACCCAATTTGTGTGTGTACAAGTTATGAGAAAACTCTTAACCTTGGGTTTGCTTATATACTAGAGATTACTTGGAGCTCAAGGCACAAAGGAGGTGGATCCTCCCTTTGGCCGATCGGTTGGAAGCCCACAAAGGGTGTTCCGGAACCTTCTTTTGTTTCCATGTAATATCTAGTAATTAGTTTCCTAATCTTCGTTTAATAATTAATTAGTCATTAATCAATAATACTAATTATTATTTAATTGTTTTGTGTTTAATAATTTAATTATAACATATTATAAATAATTATTACATTTCCTCTTCATACGTATTGTGTGCAATCCCGTGATCTCAAGTTCGATCCTAACACACGACTATTATTATTTTGTCTATAAAACCAACACAAACTCCTATATCTGCATCACAAATTTATTCTAACGTCATTTCCCGATATAAACATGTCTTCTCTTCTTCTTCTTCAAGACCAAACTCTCTGTTGCATCCGCAATACCATTGAACCACTTGACTTTTCTTGTTGACAACATGAAATAACCCATCACCAATCCAAGAAGGATCCCACATCCATATCCCAACATCACCACTTCCCATGTAAATCCACTTTCCTCCTCTTGATCTTCGCGTGCTTCAAGCTGCGGTTTGTGTGTATACTCACTGCACTTTTTGGGCACAGGAAACCCACAAAGTCCCACATTCCCTTCAAATGAGTTCTCATCAAATGTGTTGAACTGCGTTCCGTCTGGTATACGCCCTACAAGCCGGTTATGCGAGAGACTTAAGACTGCGAGACGCTTGATTCCTGCAAGACTTGCAGGGATCTCTCCTGTGAGTTGGTTCCAAGAGAGGTCTAACGACTCGATCTCTATGAGATTTCCCAGAGCATGTGGAATTGGACCAATGAGACTGTTGTGGGACAAGTTGAGCACTATTAGCGAATTTAGACCACCTATGACGTTTGGAATCTGTCCTTCAAATGTGTTATTGGACAGATCAATGATTGTGTAGGCAACCGAAATTTTTGGAAAATCTTGATCCACCCCTTTCACCGCAACAACGAATGAGTAATACTTTCCATAATCCAGGGACAAATATTCTGATGGTGTGCTGCGTTTAACAACATTCTTCATGGAATTGAAACTTAGAAAATATTTTGCAGGGAGTTGACCTACAAACCCATTATGAGATAAGTCAAGAACTCGAAGACTTGGAAAGGGGGATTCAACAGTTAAAGAGGGTTGAATGTGTCCATGAAAGTTGTTTGATTTGAGGACAAGAGCCTGCAAATTTGGAAGGCCTTCTAACCAACTAGGGAATGTACCATTTAAGTGGTTATTTCCAAGATCAAGCACTTTCAAGCCTGAGCATTTAGACAAGGAACTCGGCACCTCACCTTCTAACTGATTTCCATTCAAAATAAACCCATCTAATCTTCCACAATCCCCGTATACATTTGGAATTGTTCCTTGAAAGCTATTCTTCCCCATATCTATCATAATAAATGAGGTGATATTTCCAAAGCATTGTGGAATAAATCCACCAAAGCGATTATTGGACATATCCAAATCCCAGAGATTCAGGTTGCAAATTGATAGAGGGAATGGTCCCTGAATCAAGTTGGACTGCAGATACAATTCTTGTAGTCCATACCATTGAAATTGTTGCAAGCCTGTTATGTAGTTATGTGAGAGATTCAAATAAATCAACTCATTACCTCCAATCTCCCCTGCCCAATGAGGAATTTGGCCATGGATTTCGTTCTTAGAGAGATCTAACTCATTAAGTTGTTTCATGGCTCGAAATGATTTCGGAAACACCTTTAGCTTGCAAGAGGCCAAATATAATAACCAAAAACCAGGGTTGACATAATGATTGGCATTCTTTGTTGTAAGAGAGAAACCATTGTATGAGAGATCGAGATATTCAAGGTTTCTGAGGCTTGTTAACAATGTATCCAACTCCCATTCACCACTAAAATTATTATGAGAAAGTCCTAGACCAGTGAGGTTTGTGAGTTGTCGAAATGTTTGTACATCACTATGCCCAACTAACTGATTGTTGTCACTGAGGTCTAACCATTTTAATGATGGAAGTGAAAATGACTCAAAAGGAACATTTCCACTGAACATGTTATAACTTAGATCGAGATATTGTAAAGAGGGGGAAGTAAACAGCCAAGATGGCAATGTCCCATTAAGTTGGTTATGTGATATATCAAGATAAGTAAGGTGTGTTAGATTAGCTGAGATTTCCGAAGGGATATCGCCTGTGAAACTGTTAAAAGACAAGTCAATTGTTTCCAATGAATGAAGATTGAAAATGGAATGAGGTAAAACCGAAGAGATATTAACAAAAGCAAGTGAAAGTTGTTCCAAATTAGTAAAATTTTGAAACATATTGATGAAAACATCTGGTCCAAACTTCAAAGCATTCCAAGAGAGATCAAGAGAGACCAGTTTATGAAGGAGTGTGATATCCGGTGGGACTTGGCCAGAAAACCCAGAATAAGAGAGGTTGAGATGTGTGAGACTATTTGAAAACCTTCCAATTTCACGTGGAATTTGGGAACCATAGAAATCATTGTGAGCAAGATTGAGTGTTTGGAGGTGAGGAAGGTTGAAGAGGGAACTGTTAGGATGAATTGTACCAATTAGCATTCCAGAGCTAAGGTCGATACCGATGACGTCACCGGTGGAGTCGTCGCAAGTAATACCATTCCAATTACAACAATCTGTACTTGTGTTCCAGTTCATCAATGGATGATAATCAGAACCCAGCGGATCAGGAGAGAATGAATCGAAGAGTGTGTCGTTGATGGAGGAAATGTAGTGTTTAAAGAGAAGCAAAGCTTTACTCTGTTTTTGAGAGCATTTATGAATATTATTGAAAGAAGTGGAAGAAGAAACAAAGGTGGTGAAAAGAAAGAAAAGAAAAAAGATAGTGAACAATTTTGAATCAGTCATTGTATTTTATATATTTGAATTGCTATAAACATTCATACTTGCTACACATATATATACTAACACTGCAAGGTTTCACAAGAATATGATCGAAATATGTTTGTGGTCTTAGTTTCATTTCAATTCTAAACGTATCACTTGGGTTGTACTAAGTCTATCAAAACTGTTAGGCTCTAAACTTTAATTTCTTGTCGATTTATGCACAATTCTAACTTTTGATGGTGAAAGAATCTTTCGATGAAAATTATGTGGTCCACAATAATCTTTAAACACTAAAGGAAAACGATTGTTGGATGATTAATTTGAACGAAGACTAAATCGAACCAATAGAAGAGCTCAATGCAGTGAAGAAATGTCTAAGAAGACTTCAAATTGGATGTAACTGTGTTAATTACTGCCCATAAGGCATAAGCGTTAAGCAGTTGGCCTCTCTACAACATTACAGGTAAAACATGAGTGTGTGTACAAGCAGAATCACAACAACCAGATAACATTAGCGGAACCTAATTTCTATCATCACAAATGTTAATTTTTATATACAAAATTATTAAATCCTTTCAACAATTGATTAATTAGAAAAGCATGTGAAAAGCACACGACTGTAGTTCTTATCTAACTAACAAATTATGTCTACTACTGCTTCCAATCTAGGTAATACAAGCGAAACAAAAACAGATCAAGGAGTAGGCAGTTCGATCAGTTTAAACATAAAACTTGCCACAAAGAATGATCTTTGTCTTGCGAACTTATAGTTTTGGTGAAACGTATTCTTGCTGAAATATAAATGGGTGTATGACCATCACAATAATATAAACATGGCGAATTATATTGAAGGTTCAGCCACACATATACATGATTACCTAAGGGTAAAACTTTAGACTTTTCGGATCAAGTTTATACCAAATTAGTAATAAATAAACTCGGCTTTTACTTGTATTTTCCACACCTGTTTGTCAAATATGTTTGTGGTCTTTAGTTTCATTTCTAAACGTATTACTTGGGTTGTACAAGTCTATCAAAATTGATAGGCACTAAACTTTAATTTCTTGTCGAACAATAGAATGAAGACTAAATCGAACCAATAGAAAAGCTCAATGCAGTGAATAAATGTCAAAGAAAAATTGATTGGGATGTAACTGTTTGCTGTGAGTGGTGGACCAACAACTTTGAAGTATACAAGGGTTTAAGAAGACTTCAAAGTAAACCCATCTTGGTCTACAAGTTATTTGTCAGTCCTGTCTCATCTGGTGGTTCTTCTGAACCAATACTTTATGTTACATCCCAGCTAATGAGGTAATATCATAAGCGCGGCAATTGCTCGTATGAAACTTATTACAAACCTTCCTTGGCCTTGGGTGTCCGGGGTGTCTTTTAAGGGTAAAATTCTACAATTGAAGTAACTATAATCGGATTTACATTGTACAACTTCGATGTTTATAGATACTTCTGTCCAAATTACAAAGAACACTCATTCTTGATCTTTCTACCCCTACCTCCACTTGATTGTGCTTGATGGTTGTTCAATGATCTCTATAAACCGGGTAGGATTTTCATAGAACGTAGACATATTGATTTGGGGGGGGGGGGGGGGGGGGGGGGGGAGAAGGTTAACCCAACCATTAAATTTGCAATTTGATGCCTGTGGAACAAGATTAAACATCTTGAAATCTGAATAGAGGTTCAAGTAGAAACAAATTACATATAAACCCCATTATCAGTGTTGATAATCGAGTTTTAGTTCATTTAGGTTTATATAAAACCCAATGAAGATATTAGCTATATTCATCAGCATTGGTCGTCTTGTGTTAGTTCATCATTGCTAGTCTTGTTGCTCACGAGTAGCTCGGCTCGTTAAGGCTCAACTCGTGCAGTAATTGGATCATCACGGTTCCTTACTAGCTGTGTGATCATTTACATGATTCCATTGGTCATTTATACATATGCTTGTTTGAGTTGTTTCATTGGCTGGCTATAAATCCGCCAGTTTTGCATTCTTCCTACTTTCACTTGGTGAATATGATCTTTCCTTATCTGATCATAAATTTTTATGTCTTAGTCTTTTAATAAAATGAAGGGAAATGTAAAATTGGCCTTATTAAATCTAGTGACGGAGCTACGTTTACGGTTGGGTTGGCCAAGGCCCACCCCAAAGTTCTATGAGTTACTACATATTACATAGTGTTGCTTTAAATTGATCCATTAGAACATACTTTGGCCCACCTAAAATCCAAGAAGTTTAAAAGCTTTGAAGGCCTGTACAAATACAATCTAATGTATAACACATTTTTACAATTTTTTATTCATTCAAACATTTAAGTGATTTATTTGACATTATATAAAGCCATTATCACTTGTTAGATGCTACAAATCAATTTAAGCATATACATTTTTAGTTACATTTTTATTCCAATTTTCCTATCAAAAGTACCTTATAGAAAAATCTAGTACCGTTGTGCAAGTCGTCTTGGGTAGTATTCAAGATTCCAAGGTTTTGAAATAGAAACATACAATCTAAACGATTTTCTAGCAACAAAATTGTATTGATTAATTGTCATGTTTATATTTGGCCCACCCGTATATAAAATCTTGGCTTCGTCACTGATTAAATCAACAAAGTTATCGGTGTTCTTGAAGAACATATAAGTTTTCATGTGTCTATTTTTGTTCTTTGACACATTGTTTTGCTTCCATTGTTGCAATCGAATTTTGTAGCTAATGGACGTGGATTAAACGATAAAAGTAGTCTAGTGTGTTTCTTTTAGGATGTTCACTGGTGAAGCATACTTATAGGTGATGTCATAAAACGAGAATTAACTACACTAAATGAGGAATTTAAAATAGTGACATACTGATATCTAAAATTCTTACACTTGGACATAAAATATGTAAAAGATAGCAGAGATGCAGTTGGATCTATTTTCTTTTTCGGGTTACACATTAGAAGTTAGTTTATAACATTTATTTCAAGGTGAGGCATCAAAGAATTTCAAGCAGTGCTCGTTTTGGACAGTTTAAGTCATTGCATTTAGCTTCAAGATGTGAGCCAGTTTTAACCTCTTAGGCAAGTGTCACATGGCATTTAGAGAAGATGCACCATGCACTCAAGTTCAAATCAAATGTTCAAGTTCTAATTCAAGTTTGTTCACGGTTTTAAATGATTTATGTTCTTAAGTTTACAAGTTAAGTCTTGAACGGGATTTTGATGTCCAGAACAACACCATATTTTTTCTTGCCAAAAAAATAGATACAATAATGTCAATCTACTGGACAACGAAAGTAGGTACCAAGCCTTTATTTATTTATTTTATTTTTATTATTTTTTTTTCCTCAAATGGATCCTCTGCTACACCTCTCTCCGCTTCCATAGTTCCATAATTCCATTTGATGTCGGTTCAATACTTGATACGCGAGGCGCATTCTGCCGTGCATTACAATAATGTCATGTAATCCCTAAAGACTATGGGAATTGCCTTCTTGTGGCCTCTTCTTGTTTGCTTCTGTTCATCTTCTCTGTTCTTGAGTCAATAACCGAGGTGCGTCAATTGCTGGTTGAAAACTATTTCCAAACCCTCTCCTTGGCCTTGGGTCTCCTTTGGCCATCGAGAATTTTTGGTAGGATCCCTTTTTAAGGAAAAAGCCCTACAATCTCTAGTTAAAATGTTACAACTCAATGGTGTATGTTTGACCTTTGTAGTCTGTCAATTGATTTAGAGAAATGATTTGCACACTCCACTTTTTGATTGGCACACTCCAGCTTGTGCTTTAAACAGTTGTACAGTTTATAAATTATGCTTTAACTAGTTATACATTGGAGTGTACAAATCAAATCAAAATGTGTGCAAATCATCTCCCATTGATTTAGTGTAGTCATTTTAGTTGTTGTATGCTTTTATGCTAAAAAAAGGTGACAATCTTTAATATTAACAGGGTGGTCCACTGTTGTCTCAGATCTTAAGATATCAATTTGAGAGAATCTATAACCAAAATAAAGTCAACGCCCATGACCCAACTAGCGGTTTAGTTCATGTTCATTGTGAATCTTTACTTTAAAAAAAAAAAAAAAAAAAAAAAAAGAAAGAAAAAAAAAAGAAAAAAAAAAAGAAAAGTGACTTGCGTTCCTGAATATGAACGAATTAGTTTCGGTTTAATTCTGTACGAGTCCCCCAATTTGGCCCTGTAAATTCATGACCGACTCATATGATTGATTTCGGCTCACGACTGAAATCAAAAGTTCGGCTCATGATGTGACTTGATTAGACTCAAAAGATTGAGTCGGGCCCGTTCCATGATGTGATTTGAGACCAAAGCCACTTTTAGACCAAATTATGAAAGAGCAACAAACTAACAATATCATGTGAATACCAAACTGGCTGTTTTAGTTAATGATGGTTCAACGTGCATTCATGTTTGATGCAATCATGCAAACCCTCTATCTGGTTATATATAGGTAAAAAAACACTCAAGCAAAAAACTTTTTAGCACTATATATGAAACAATATCAATTTGCACATTCTAACATAAGAAATTAAGAGGTACGTGAATCTTTACTTGAAGACAACAATTCTAACAATGCAACACTATCTTATGCGAATGCGACTGAAATTACCTCCATATTCCTTAAAACAACCAGTTTTGAAAAAAGAAATCAGATCACAACTTCCATCTCATAAATATAAACTCAAACTAGACAGCCTTAACTCATAACATTTTAATAATCTAAATATAAGTTTGAAATCACATCATAATCTTTTTTATAATCTCTATTTCTAACTTCCTCTATTGAGCCACAGGCTTCAAAACAGGTCCGAAAGACAGGCCATCTTTAGCCCTCAACTCATCAATGTAAGTCCTAACCTCTTTGGCAATCATCTTCTTCATGACATCCACAAGACACGTGTCCTCAATCACCTTTTCCACCTCATCACCACCACCTTTCTTCTTCTCACCATCGCTAGGTGGCAATAGCGTTAAAACCGTCATCCCATCACAGCTGCTGACGTCACTCATACTCACACACCTCCTCCTTTTATTTTTCATACCCAAACACTCATCATCATCAGACTGGGTCGACTCACTCTCAGAAGACCGACTCACTCTCAGAAGACCAACTCAGTGTAAGTCGGCGTCGCCTGAGAGTCGAGTTCCAGTGGTTCTTGATCGCGTTGTCCGTGCGACCAGGCAAAAGCTTGGAAATGACGGACCACTTGTTGCCGTGGATGAGGTGTGCACCGAGGATGACGTCATCTTCTTCAGGAGTGAAGGGGCGGTGTTGGACGTTGGGGCTGAGCTGGTTACACCAACGGAGACGACATGACTTACCGGATCTTCCGGGTATACTTGACCCGATCACCGACCAGTTTCGAGCACCATGTGTTTCCACTAAGTGTATCAGTTTGGCGTCTTCTTCTGGGGTCCATGACCCTTTCTTGTTCTTGAATAAGTTAACGTCGTCGTTTGATGATGATGAAATCATTTTTTGTTTTTGGTTTTGAAAAGATGGAAATGAAATGTATGTGAAATGGTTTGGTTTGGTTTGGTTGTTATAAAAAAGGTGGGGAAGTTAGGTTTAACCGTTTTTGTTACGTGAAGATGGAGTTGTTGGTTAGTTGGCATGCATGAGGAACCATAAACTGTACGTGCAACGTCTTCTATTTATTTATTTGTAAGTTGTAACCAATTTGTAACGACATCACTTGTTCGGTTACAACCTCTTTTTTGTCACCCTTTTTCTTCAGTTAGGTACTATAACCGTTTAATTTATTTTACTTACCATTTTCTGTTTTAATTTACTCAACTAGGTAGTAAATACTTTATTTTCGTAACATTTTTTTATATTTTTACTGTAACCACTAATTTCAAAGTTGTTTAATAAAAAAGCTTTACATATGTAGAGTAAGAATCAAATAAGAAATAAAAGTAAAATGAGAATAATGAGAAATAACCACAATTGCACAATTTAGATGCACCTACAAAAGAGATGCAACTCAATGAAATTCTCCTCCTTCATTTGAAACGTATGGCCGAAAATATTTCTCACTTTTCTTATTTTTATTTTTTTTAGTGGATTCATCCCCTATTTATTTATTTAAAAAAAATGTTAAGTTGTTAATGCTTTAACAGACATTTTTTGTTTAAGTTTGGGTTAAAGCTATATATGTCGTTTATAATTATCATATGGAAATCTCCACTTTATTATTAATAATTTACTTCTTCTATTTTCGCGAAAAGTAAAAAAAAAAAAAAATAAATAAAATAAATAATAATCATTATAATGTTCTACCACTTCATTTTTACAGAAAGACAGTTTTACCTTAAGATAATTAATTTATAACTTTTATAAAGTTTGTAATAATAACTATAAGTGAAGGTAATATGGTAAACTTGATATAAGTTATCTATCTGTTTTTGGAACTAGACAATTAATTTGATACAACCGAGAAGAAAATGTGAACAATAAATTTGGAACCGAGAGAGTACAAGTTTATCCCGATATTTTACATTTTACTGAGTTAGCACTGTATTTTGACAATTGTTATAGTTAAAAAAAAAAGAAAAAAAAAAGCGAAATGTGAAATGTGAAACCTTAATGACAAACAAAAATTATAATTTTGATATGGGCCTGTTTGGTAGGGGCTTTTTAGGGGAGCTATTAGCTTTTTGTAACAAAAATAATCTCTTTTAAGATAAAAGCTCCGTTTGGATACATTAACTTCAAGCTTTTATGTCAAACAAATAGCTCCTAAATAAAAAGCTGATCCATGAAGCTTTTTAAACTTCTTAGAGCTGTTAAAACTTTAAATTACTGATATACCCTCCAAATATTTATTTATAATTATAGATATGCCTTTTATGTCATTTTACATCTTATAATTACATTTACCAGCTAATTTACCAAACACTTTTTTTGAAAAAATGATACAGCTTGTAGCTCATGTTAACAGTTTTGCAGTTAACAGCTTACAGTTTCCGGCTCACATCATACAGCTAACAGCTAATTTTGCCAAACATACCCATGGTAACTAGAAATATTTGCCATTCTATAGCGTTAGCCATTAGAGTTAGGATCAAATGAGAAATAAAAGTAAAATAAGAAGAATGGATAGTAGCAACAATCGCACATTTCAGATGAATCTACTATAAAAGATGCAACTTTCATGAATTTTTCTTTTCATTTTAAATGTGTGGCTAAAAGTATTTCTTATTCTTCTTATTATATTTTGTCTTCTTACTGGATGTATTCCCTGCCATTGTACAAGGAGTTGACAAGTTCTTATTATATTAATGTATGTTAAATGAAGATTTAAATAAGTTTTAGTAGTTAAATATTAATGTTCTTAAGAATATTTGGTTTCGATTTGGTGTGGATTAGCATGAGAAAGGGTTTAGGGTGGTTAGCATGAGAAAGGGTGGTTGGTAATATAAAACAAATAGAATGAGATTAGGGGGACATCTAGAATGATCCTACCTTAAGATTGTTGTAACTAATTTATTTATTTATTTACTTTTTATTTTATTTATTTTTTGTTTTGTTTTTTGTTTTTTTGTGCAAGGTGAAAATATATTATTAAACTCCAAAATATTGTACATAATGCTATACTAGCATTCTCTCCTGTTTTGGACATCACCGAAGAACAGAGTATTCATCTATGCTACTACATCAGACTTCTAATAACAACAACAATATATCTGATAAAGCTAAAGTCTGATGAAAGCACAATTCAGAACAAAATAAAGATTCACCTATAATGCAACATTAACATCTAGCTACATTTCCATGATCCTTCCACCTTGATCATTCAACCTGGCACCACAATGATCAAAGTAGAAAAGGATATTGGCATCACTAGGCACCTATAACCTCTCCACAGCAAGGGCTATACCAAATGTGCTACATTTCCATCTATTACAATGGCTTCACACAATTGGGAACACACACCTTGCAGTGAGAACCAACCATTCCTCTTTGGCAGTGTATAGATAGGACCAAGTAGGTTCATCTTTCACTCCTCACTATTCCTATCTTCATACACTGCCCACCAAAGTCCACTTACCCTACTTATATTGAAAACCTACTTTATGGAATTCAATAAACTGTTGTCTATTAAACTTGTCAGTACGGTTTCCATTTACCAACAAGGCCTATTAGAAGACTATCATTGAGGCTTAATAGAGAACAACTTAGATCATACCAAGTTACCAGGCCATCAATGTGTAGTGAACTTTAGCTTCAGGATCAAGAGAATGATCTGAACCTAAATGGTGAAACCATGATAGCCAGAGACTTGATTGATAATCTCTGCTTGATACATAACAATTCACTTGTATCTTTGATGTAAACCAGTGTTTGGTAGAACACTGAAATTCCAAGCAGGATACTACTTTATGGAAGAGGACTTCACTGACTAAGATACCCATATTGTGTTCTGCTACCTCAACTAAGTACCCAAAATAGAAATATGATACCTCATCCATGAATCCACTCCCAAGGTATTAGCCAACTGCTCAAACCATCTTATCCCAAACACTCCCATTCCACCATGACTTTCTCATTATCAACAAACTTCATATCAACCTTCCAGTTGTCCATGACTTTCATCACTGTTGGAGACCTTTTAACTTTTAAGCATAGAAGTTTGTAGCTCACATTGTTCATATCACATTAACAAGTTCTTGCCATCTTCTCTTCTCTGTTCCAAACAGCCTCTTATTCATTTCCAGCCAAATGAAGTATACACAAGCACCCAAAACTAATCTTCTAATCACACTCATGATTGATCTGTTATTAGGCAGTCTGCATAGATACTGTATCACTTCATTCCACTTATTACTCAAATTATACTGTTCCATTGACCTTTTCATATTATTCCACACTTCCTTGGAGTACTTGGATTCAAAGAACAAATGCCCATGTGAATCACTAACTTCATTGCATAGGGAACACAGATCCTCTCTCCCTGGATACCACTTAGCAAGTCTATCTTGTGTAGTTAATCTTCCTTGCACAGCAAGCCATAAAATAAATGAGTTCTTGGGCTTTAATAAAAGTAGATAAAAACATAATAAAAATCACACATTATGCAATTTTGTAACATATACAAAAAAATATATAATTAAAAATAATAAAAACATTAGTAAAATTATTAAAAATATATAAATTATGTAGATTTTATATCAAATACATATAATTTAAAATTTTTTATATAGAAAAGTTCAATCCGCCTAGGCCACGCTTAGGCGGCCTAGGCGCTAGGCGGTGGTCGACCGCTCGACTAGCGCCTACCGTTTTTTGCAACCTTGCTTCTCATACCGCGGTCGTGTTCTCTCAATCTCACATGTACATTCTCTCGTATCATCCTTAACGAGTGTGGGAATGGCCTTCTTGCTGGGCTTGCTTGTTCACCTTGGTTCTTCTTCTTTGTTGTGGAAAATATGATCCACTTTCGAGAACACTGGGTAAAACAAAAGTACTGACGATCACCATGTAACCATGTCTTTGTTTAACAGTAAACATGTTTCAAAGATTAATATTTTGCTAACACTAGAATTTGTTTAAGTAGTTTACTTATATTGGGACGTTTTGCTCATTCATGTAATCATCTTTGGTTTATGAACACCTGTATTCTTTGACCATCTTTGGTTTGATGAACACCTGTATGCTTTGACCATCTTATTCCCCGCAATAAAAATATGTATCAAGGTTCATTGGCCTTGTTGTATGGCAAATTTTAAAGTTTTAAACATCCTCAATTCTCAAAATCTTGCCATTTTTGGTCCCAAATGCTAAAAGGATATTGGTAATATTGGTTTTGACACGAGGAAATAAATTACAAATTTGATCGTTTCATTAGTAAATCTTAGTCCTTTTGGTAGTCTGAAGTTCAAAATAGACTTCTTTCGTTTAACAATTTGGACCTGTTATTTTATGCCAATCGCGGCTGTAGGTATAACATGAGTGTATGTACAAGGAGAATCAAAACGACCAGATGACATTAGCAGAACCTAACTTCTATGATCACAAATGTTAATTTTTATTTTATTTTATTTATTTTATTTTTATTTTATTTTTATTTTTATAGAAGATTGTTAATTCTTTTCAATAATGACTGGAGTTCTTATCTAACTAACAAATTATTCTTGGAACTAATGAGCAGCATAGCCATGCTACAAGTTATGTCTTAATACTTTTGCAAAGTATCCTGGCCTCATTAATGTCAGATTCAAACGAAACAAAAACAGATCCAATGAGTAAGCAGTTTTATCAGTTTAAACATAAAATTTGCCACAGAAAATGATCCTTGTCTTGCGAACTTATAGTTTTGGTGAAACTTATTCTTGCAGAAATATAAATGGGTGTATGACCATCAAAATAATAGAAACATGACGAATTATATTAAAGGTTCAGCCACACATATACACAATTACCTAAGGGTAAAACATTAGACTTTTCGGGTCAAATTTATACCAAATTAGTAATAAATAATCTCGGCTATTACTTTTATTTTCCACACCTGTTTGTCACCTTTGGTTTTATAAATAGGCATTCTGAAATTGAATTTAGTAATCTTAAAAAAGCGGAGAGAGGGGGGATTGGTAAAAAGTAACGGTTCAAGCCGTGACCCAAACTCATTTCTTACCGTCCTGCCATTTTGAGACCGCTAGTTTTATTGTCATTGCCTCAGTCATCTTGTGCCCCTTCTAAGGTTTTGGATACACTCTGTATATCCTGTTACGGACATATCTTCACAGCCTATGACAATGTTTTAAACAATTTGCATCACAAATCATGAAACTTGGATTTTTCTGATATTACTAATGACCATACACAACTTAGGTTGTTTGATCGGTCAGAAACTGTCCTCTATAGAGTACCATCAGGTCATCAACTAAACTGTCAATTAATTTCTTAATTATCTCACAATGTAACTTAACCACAAGTTCTAAGTGATCACTGACATTGCCTTGAATGGCTAGATGATCAGCAGCAGGTGGTGGGCGAGTAAAAGAAACACATCAGAAACATCTGATTTGCTGCTTTACTAATATGCAGAACACAAGAAAGCAATGGATGGTCAAAGTATATATACTAAAACACATGCTATTAATAAGTATGCTTTCATTTTCACATATTTATTTCTACTGCAACTTAAAATTGATAGAAATGAGAAGCACATATTTCACCAAAAGCAAAGCGATAAAAATTATTGCAGTGGTCACTTGATTATACAGTTTACACATCTATATCTGCAGTGGTTGTATAATCATCAAAATAACAATAAAATTACTGAATTGCCATTAAGGCCAACAGCATTATACGTGATCACACAGTGACCAAAGTAAATTTATTATGAAATACATACAACAGTAATTCAAAGAGACAGCACACAAACATCATAATTCAGAAGCTTATATACGACAGCTTAACTTAAATGGTCCCAGCTCCACCCCAAACTCCTATATCTGCATCACAAATTTATTCTAACATCATTTCCCGATATAAACATGTCTTCTCTTCTTCTTCTTCAAGACCAAACTCTCTGTTGCATCCGCAATAGCATTGAACCACTTGACTTTTCTTGTTGACAACATGAAATAACCCATCACCAATCCAAGAAGCGTCCCACATCCATATCCCAACATCACCACTTCCCATGTAAATCCACTTTCCTCCTCTTGATCTTCGCGTGCTTCAAACTGCGGTTTGTGTGTATACTCACTTTTTGGGCACAGGAAACCCACAAAGTCCCACATTCCCTTCAAATGAGTTCTCATCAAATGTGTTGAACTGCGTTCCGTCTGGTATACGCCCTACAAGCCGGTTATGCGAGAGACTTAAGACTGCGAGACGCTTGATTCCTGCAAGGCTTGCAGGGATCTCTCCTGTGAGTTGGTTCCAAGAGAGGTCTAACGACTCGATCTCTATGAGATTTCCCAGAGCATGTGGAATTGGACCAATGAGACTGTTGTGGGACAAGTTGAACACTATTAGCGAATTTAGACCACCGATGACGTTTGGAATCTGTCCTTCAAATGTGTTATTGGACAGATCAATGATTGTGTAGGCAACCGAAATTTTTGGAAAATCTTGATTCACCCCTTTCACCGTAACAACGAATGAGTAATACACTGTACCCATAGACAAATATTTTGGTGTTGTGCTGTTTTTAACAACATTCTTCATGGAATTGAAATTTTGAAAATATTTTGCAGGGAGTTGACCTACAAAGCCATTATGAGATAAATCCAGAACTCGTAGACTTGGAAAGGGGGATTCAACAATTGAAGAGGG
Source organism: Artemisia argyi (assembly GCA_030686995.1). Taxonomy (NCBI): domain Eukaryota; kingdom Viridiplantae; phylum Streptophyta; class Magnoliopsida; order Asterales; family Asteraceae; genus Artemisia; species Artemisia argyi. Next base: position 140,339 of record JARVZY010002882.1, read on the forward strand.
TTGAATGCGTCCATGAAAGTTGTTTGATTTGAGGACAAGAACCTGCAAATATGGAAGGCCTTCTAACCAACTAGGGAATGTACCATTTAAGTGGTTATTTCCAAGATCAAGCACACTAAGGCCTGAGCATTTAGACAGGGAACTTGGTACATCTCCTCTTAAATGATTTCCATTCAAACTAAGCCCTTGTAAACTTCCACAATTCTCATATATGGTTGGAATTGTTCCTTGAAAGCTATTATTCCCAATATCTATCATTACAAGAGATGAGGTGATATTTCCAAAGCACTGTGGAATCAATCCACCAAAGCGATTATTGGACATATCCAAATACCACAGATTGCTCATGTTGCAAATTGATGGAGGGAATGGCCCCTCAATCAAGTTGGACTACAGATATAGTTCAAATAGTCCGTACCATTGAAATTGTGGCAACCCTGTTATGAAGTTATGCGAGAGATTCAAATATTCCAACCCATAAGTATCTCCTATCTCCCCTGCCCAATGAGGAATTTGGCCATGGATTTCGTTGCTAGAGAGATCTAATCGTTCGAGTTTTCGCATGGCTCGAAATGAATTTGGAAACACCTTCAGCTTGCAAGAGGCCAATCCTAAGGTTCTAAAACCAGGGTTTACATAATGATTGGCATTCTTTGTTGTAATAGAGAAACCATTGTAAGAGAGATCGAGATCTTCAAGGTTTTTGAGGCTTGTTAACAATGTATCCAACTCCCATTCACCACTAAAATAATTATTGGAAAGTTGTAGAACAGTGAGGTTGGTGAGTTTTCGAAATGTTTGCACATCAATATGTCCAGCTAACTGATTGTTACTGAGGCCCAACGCTTTTAATGATGGAGAAGCAAATGACTCAAACGGTAAATTTCCAATGAACATATTTTTTGTTAGATAGAGAGATTCTAAAGAGGGGGAAGTAAACAACCAAGATGGCAATGTCCCATTAAGTCTGTTATATGATAATCTCAGATAAGTAAGGTGTGTTAGGTTAACTGGTATTTCCGAAGGGATGCCGCCTGTGAAATCGTTACCTCCTAAGTCGAGTGTTTCCAAAAAATGAAGATTGAAAATGTAATGAGGTAATTTTCCTTTCAATCCATTGTAGGGAGGATTTAGTAATTTGAAAGAAGAAATTATATTAACATATTCAAAAAAACCATACGAGGAGATCAAGCGAGACCAATTTACGAAGGAGAGTGATATCTGGTGGGACTTGGCCTGAAAACCCACAATTGGAGAGGTTAGATGTGTGAGACTATTTGAAAACCTTCCTATTTCAAGTGGAATTTGGGGTCCAAATTCATTGTAAGCAAGGTTGAGTGTTTGGACACGAGGAAGGTTGAAGAGGGAGCTGTTAGGATGGAGGGTACCTTGTAGCCTTCCGCAGTTAATGTCGATGCCGATAACGTCATCGGTGGAGCGGTCACAAGTAACTCCATTCCAATGACAGCAATCTGAATTTGTGTTCCAGCTCATCATTATTGGATGATAATCAGAACCAAGCCAATCATGACAGTAGTAATCTATTACGGAATTGTTTGTGTAATTGATGGATGAAAGGTTATGTTTAAAGAGAAGCAAAGCTTCACTCTGTTTTTTAGAGCATTTACGATTATTATTATTAAAAGAAGTGGAAGAAGCAAAAGTGGTGAAAAAAAAGAAAAGGGAAAAGATACCGAACTGTTTTGAACAACCCATTGTGTTTTAATTGCTATAAACATTCATACTTGCGACACATATATATACCAATACTTGTTTCACTTTCACAAGAATATGATCGAAATATGTTTGTGGTCGTAGTTTCATTTATTAACATATCACTTGGGTTGTAAAAGTCTTTCAAAATTGATAGGTTCTGAACTTTAATTTCTTGTCGATTTATACACAATTCTAACTTTTGATAGCAATGAAAAAGAATCTTTCAATGAAAATATGTGGTTCTAACTTTTAAACACTAAAGGAAAACGATTTTTGGATGATTCATTACACCAAAGACTAAGTCAAACCAATAGAAGAGATCAATGCAGTGAATAAATGTCTAAGAAGACTTCAAATTGGATGTAACTGTGTGAGTTTGTGGACCAAAAACTTTTAAGAAATGTCTAAGAAGAATTCAAATTTGAGGTAGGGATTCAAATTAAATATTGTTGCCTACTATCATAGACTTTCAAAGTAAACTATCTTGGTCTACAAGTCATTTGTCATCCTGTCATCTGGTGGTCCTTCTGAACCAATACTTTATGTTACATCCCAGCTAATGAGGTAATATCATAAGCGCGTCAATTGCTCGTTTGAAACTTATTACAAACCTTCCTTGTGTGGTTATCAGAGGGTCAAGTAGCAGAAGCACAAAACAAGAACACGACACAAGGTATTGCTGCCAAACACGCAGATTTTATTTATTGAAGAAACTAACACAAAACTCCAATAAGATACAATGAGAATCCCTACCCTCCACGGTATATATAGACTAACCTAGACACATTAGACTATAACTAGGATTACATTAAACATATCCTAACTCAACAAGGACTACTCCACTTTAGGATAAACTAGGAGCAGTTGGACTAGCACTCCAACTCCTATTTTCTGAAACCTGATCCATGCTACAACCACAATCAGACTTAGACTCCAACTAGGAATACTATCACTGAATCTGGTACACGCCTTAGCCACAACCAAACTCAGGAATTCCCAACAATCACCCCGTTAATTTCTGAGTCGAAGAGGGTAATTCTTGCACACCAAGTAACGATCTCATCTCCTTGAACTTTATACGCGCCAAGGCCTTCGTTAACGGGTCTACTCTTTGATTCTCTCTAGATACATGCTCAACAATTACCTGTTCATTCTCAGTCACTTCCGCCAATAACTCCCTAAGCCAAATTGCTTGACACGCAGCTGTAGTGGCTGCCATGAACTCAGCTTCACACGAAGATAATGCCACGGTAGTTTGCTTTTGTGAGCACCATGTAATGGGTGATGTATCAAGGTAGAAAACATGTCCAGTAGTGCTTCGTCCATCATCAATATCAACATTATGACCGCTATATCCCACTAGTCTCATGTCATTACTACGATTGTATTTAATACCAAACGAAGTCGTACCTTTAAGATAACGTAGGATTTGATTGATAGCACGAGCATGTGATTCTCTTGGTCTTTGCATATACCGACTAATCACTCCAACCGAGTAAGTCAAATCTGGACGAGTGTGCAAAAGATAACGCAAGCAACCCACCACTTTTCGATATTGGGTAGCTTCAACTTCTGGTTCATCTTTTGCTTTTGACAACTTGAGTCCCGGTTCCATCGGACATAAAGTTGCATTGCAATCTTCCATACCATCTTCTTTCAAAATCTTCCTTGCATATCTCTCTTGTTTGATCTCCACGTAATCTTTTTCTTGTGAGACTTCGATACCTAAGTAATAAGTTAACTCACCAAGATCCGACATTTCAAATTGAGACACCATTCTCCTTTTGAACTTGTTTATGAGGTCTAAGCTCGTCCCAGTCACAAATAAATCATCCTCATATACCGCGACGATGATACATTCTCCATTGGGAACCTTTCTATAGACCGCCTTTTCGTGCACACATTGTAGAAAATCCATCTCTTTTTAAGTACTATCGAGCTCCTTTCGATCACCATTTAGAAGAGCCGTTTTCATATCCAAGTGATGAATCTTCCATCCTTTCCCGGCTGCGAGAGCAATCAAAAGTCGTATGGTCTCGAGTCGAGCTACCGGCGTGAAGACTTCATCACATTCATCACGAACTAATTCATTTTCATCATCTATTATAGCATGAACAGTAACTGGTACTGTAGCATGAACAGTAACAGTAGGTACAGTGCTGGTGTCTTGAACACTAAAGGGTTGTTCATTTGCAGCAACTTGCGAGCTTGCTTCTTCATTCAAAACCTGATTGGTAGTTTCATGTGTTTCATCCCGCAAAACAGTAAACATACATGGTTCGTTTTCGTTTCCAGCTTGGTTCAAAGCTTCTTTACCAACTTTTAGTTGACTCTTATAAAGACGATTTGCATTACGCGGAACCTTTATAAGCAACCTTCCATAACTATCTCGCATGGTTAAGAAATCACCTCGTATCCTAGTATCACAACCGGAAATTGTAGCTTGTCCAAGACTTATCACATTACTTCGAAGAGCGGGAATATAATAGACATCTTTCAACAATTTTTGTTCTCCATTCTTACCTTGGAACAAAATCAAGCCTTTTCCCTTTATGCTCACACATGAACCATCTCCGAACCTAACATGTCCAGTAATATTTTCATTTATTTCAGAAAAGTAAGAGTAATTACCTGTCATGTGATTACTTGCACCATTGTCAAAAGACCATACATCGTCTTCATCGGTATTTGGCTCGCACTTTGGTGGAGTGTACTTTTCTTCATTCATGAAAATCGTTTCTTGAACCAGGTTCATCATAAAGAACGTACCTTCCTCATGATACACATCTTTCTCTTGCGTCTCATTAAGGTAAACTTCATGGTTTCGGTTTCGTTCAGGGCATCTTGAAGCAAAGTGTGCATACTCATCACAACGGTAACACTGTATATGTGAGAGATCACGTTTCTCATGTTGCTTACCCTTTTGTTCATTATCATCATGGTTTTTCGAGGAGTCACGTTGACCTTGGTTTTGATTGTTGTCACGTCCACTACCTTGACCACGACCACGGCCTCGAGAGTTTGAACCACGTCCTCTTCCTCCACTTGAGTCATTATTCCTTTTGGAATTTTCGGTCCTAGCATAAAGCAAATTCTCTTGAGCATCGTTTGCTTTATCTTCTTCCTTGACTCTTTCTTCGTATGCTTGCAATCGTCCAACCACATCCTCAAACCCCATTGTTTTAAGGTCTAAAACTTGTTCTAGGGCTGCCACGATATGGATAAACCGTCTAGGAAGACTTGTGAGAAACTTCTTTACCAGCTTGTGTTCCAACATGACTTCTCCAAGCGTGGATGACTTAGAAGCAATACCCGATAACTTTGCAGCATATTCGTCTATGGTACCGTTATCTGACATCTTCAGATTCTCGAACTCCGTAATTAGGGTTTGAAGCCTTGCTTCCTTCACACAATCAGCCCCTAGGTTACGGGTTTTTATTGCATCCCACATCTCCTTCCCGGTTTTCAAATTCCCGATTTGCAAAATCAAATCTTCTGGGATCGATTGAAACAATAAGCCTTTAACTATATTGTTTTTCTTGGCATCGTCTGAGCCCGAATCTACCACATCCCATACTCCATGGATTCCAAGAAGATCTTCCATATGCATCCTCCATATGGTATAGTTTGTTGACGTTAACAACGGACACTGAAACGTCAAAGTGGTATCCTTTACAGGCGATTGTGAGCTTTCTCCCACCACCATCCTTCTTCTAGTTCTTGATCGTGTATACGTTTGTAATGGAGAATCTTCCAGCCCTTATGTCACGGCTAGAATTAGTTTAAGACAGTGAGACAATCAACAGTCTTAAAGACTGTTTCCAATCTTACTGTCTAAGAAGAGAAAAAATTGGGCTATGATCAACTTGGGCTCCAATCACAGTGGGCTTCAATTCACGACTAACCAACAGGTTCACAGGTTTAAGTCGTTTGTTTTTAAGGTTTCTGTAACCCTAAATCGTGGATACTCTGGTCACAGCTCTTCACGCCTAACCATAGGATCACAGGTTAGGAACGTTCTTCTTTCAGGTATTGATCAAATACACAACTCAACCACGGGTTCGCAGGTTAGAGTCCAAGATTGTTGCTGTAAACCCTTAATTGCAGGTTACAGGTCTTCCAAGGTTTCACAGAAGCTCTGATGCCAATTGTGGTTATCAGAGGGTCAAGTAGCAGAAGCACAAAACAAGAACACGACACAAGGTATTGCTGCCAAACGCGCAGATTTTATTTATTGAAGAAACTAACACAAAACTCCAATAAGATACAATGAGAATCCCTACCCTCCACGGTATATATAGACTAACCTAGACACATTAGACTATAACTAGGATTACATTAAACATATCCTAACTCAACAAGGACTACTCCAGTTTAGGATAAACTAGGACCAGTTGGACTAGCACTCCAACT